>CAJHNH020005750.1:0-18034 GCA_905116865.2 Candidula unifasciata | reverse complement strand
GGGTGTTTTTAAATTTTTATTTTATTTTTTTGACATTTTTGTATTTTTCTGAAAGCGGGGCAAAAGGGTTCACGCCCAAAAAAACCAACCCCCAACCATCAAACCACCACTACCCCTTTTAAAGGTTTTCCTAAACATCTCAACATGTGGGAAGGGTACTTCAAACAGCTACCAGTGCAGAGCTTAGTGGGGTAAAAAGGAAAATTGTTTTCCCTTTACTTTTTGATGGGGGCTTACTCCAGAGATAAGGAGCGTATATTGGCCACGGGGAATCCCTTAGACCAATACAAGCCAAACGACTCAACATAATTATCTCTGAGTGCTGTTGGTTCTGAAGGAGAAATCCTTACATTAGGCACGCGACAGGAGTGATATGTGACAAGAATGTCATTTGATGTTATATGTGACATTGTTGGACCATCATAATAAAGAAAGTATAGACAAGAATAGTTGTTTCCAGACACTTTATTATACAAGCAGAGTCACGTGAGAAGCATGCAGCGAGTGCTAAGCGTGCATCATCATCACCCCTATCGACACGACCATCTTTCTCCTCGTCTGTAATCATCACCAGCCACCCTTGTGACACATACAAACGAACCTGGGTTGACGTAGCAGAGACAGCTGTGTCACATTACCTCTCAGGCAAATGTACTCCATCTTGAAAGGAAGTTCCCATATAGTCCACTTTAACGACATGCGTTTGGGCAGGCAGTGGGTCTATTCTTGTTTCCCCCCCCCCCCCCCCCCCCCCCCCAACAATGGTGCCCAGGAACCGACACGGGGAAAGTTCGTTTTGAATGGGCCTCACTTTAGGAGAAAAAAGAATGAATCAAGAAAAGACATCACTGATCTCGGGACATGCATGCACGTGCTCTGACCCTTCTTCGATAGCCAGCGAAAAATGGTAAGCTATTTTATGATACAGCGGATGTAAATGGGGTCAAGTGGATACTGCAATTGAACAGACAGAACATCCATACACTGAAATACTAAGTCTACGCTCCAAATGGGTAGAAAGCATTCAAAAGTCGCAGCTAACCTTCATATTCTGGATCTTCACACCTGGGCACGAAGCAGTAAATACTAATGAAAGAGCTGACCAGCTGGCAAGTAATGCACCAATGCAAACGGAAGAAGAATGGCAGAGCTGATATCATGAACGTTGAACGGACCAGGTTGGAGGGTTAAAAGCGAATCTCTGACGCTAACACAACTGCGTGACCGAAGAGTTGAGCTTGGTGAAGCACGTCTATGTGGTTGTCGAGGTAAAGACAGAAGACACTATAACCAACTCCTTGTGAGAACAATCAGTAGAGGTGCATTGGAGTGACTGTCGCATCGGAGGACTGAGCACGCGCAGTGATGCCCAATGTGCAAAGACGTCGACTGTGATGTCATAACACACACACACACACAACTAGTCTGAATGTGAAAGTCTATGGAAACACTGAAAACACTGTCTCGTAGAAAATGAAGAGTTCTCACGAATCGGCTAGAAGTTCTTACCAACGATGTGCTATTAATGTCAAACATGGACAGAAGACAGAAGGAAAATAATAACGACATAAATGACATGAGTACCGACGAGGAATGATCGACGTCGGAACGATAATATGAGGAGGAGAGTCTGCACAGTACTAATACTTAACTTTATAGGTAAACAATAATTCAAATGGTTTGGCCATGTAACAAGACTGGTATCAGACAGGGAACGAAGACAGCAATGCTATGTATGTAGATACAACGGTAAGAGACCCAGAACCACGCAGAACATGGACCGCAGAAATATCAGAGACCCTGAAAAGAACTTTATATGAAGCAAACAGAAGGGCCTGCTCCAGCGATCTCTCTCTCTCTCTCTCTCTCTCTCTCTCTCTCTCTCTCTCTCTCTCTCTCTCTCTCTCTCTCTCTCTCTCTCTCTCTCTCTCTCTGTCCTGAGGCATTCTAGAAATGGAGAAAAGAAGAAGATGCTGCTAAAAGGAAACTGAGACACAAAGTGAAGAAAGCTTATCCCCATCCCCCCCCCCCCCCTTTTTTTTCCTCTTTTTCCGAAGAAAAAAAAAACTGTTTAGGTGGGCGTTTAGCTCCCCAGCCCTCCCTTGCAGAAAATATGTAAGGGAGTTGTGGTTTCAGAACCAGGTACATAATTTATCTGTTTAAGCATATTTGTATACAATGTATATTAATTTTAAATTTATTTTTTGTGTGTGTTTATTCATTTTTCAGCAAAAAATAAAAACAATGCCGCCCTTTTTTGGATCAGCGCCCCCTCTTCACATTAATACGCTAATGGGAGAGAAAGAGTTTTCAAGCAGAGCAGATTACCGTAGTGTGGCGTATTTATTTACCATAGTACCTTAAAAGTCGGCTCTGTGGCTAAGTCAATGCGAACGCTTCGTAATGCCGGAATGCCGGGTTCGATCCCAGCTGCGGGCCATGCGCTTTGCGTACGTTTCGACAGTGGTATCAAGAAAGCCGATTGTCAAGAAAGCAATAACAAACTACTGGACGTAAATTTGCCTAGAAAAACCACACAGCAGCCAGGCGCTGTTGGGTTGGCTCTGCAACGTCCTAAAGGATACGCAACTTACCAGTACCTTAAAAGACTACTGCTGGCTGAGGACCTAGTCCATAAACGTGTGGATGCGTAAATCAGGGGGAACTATCACCGCTGAACGTCTGCTCGTGATATCCCTGTTAAAACAACTGCAAGGCGATCTGCTGCCAAATCGCCTGCAGCTATGATCAAACCCGGCACCACGGAATTATGAAGCGTTCGCAACGCTTAAGCCAGAGACGCCATTAAAAGCATGCCATGGGCCTCTAAAAGTCGATTATTAATTAGTACTGTTTACTTCGAAGTCGAAGTATACCTGCCTAAGAACCAGCAGTGTGCATACAGATAAGCTAGGTCTGTAGATAGGAGATGACGGCAAAACTCGAGTTCTGAAACAAGACCAAATTCCAGAAGTATACGAATAACCAGAATTTTCCTTCGCAGATTCTAGCTGGTGAACGCAAAGAAAAAGACCACTGGTCGAGCTTAAACTTCTCTCTTTCTCAGATGTAACGGACCTCATCCCCCCCCCCCCCCCCCGCATGATCACTTGTATCCGGGTGGATCTCATCCGAGTAGTGGCACTTTGTGTCACCAAGTGTGTATCGCGGTCTGGGGAAGAGGGGGGGGGGGGTTGTATGTGACTCAAAGGTCCAAAACTGTATGGTGATTTCGCTGCTTATGCCACTTCCTTATTATGCCGCCTCATGCGGCTGCTTCTCTATATCATAGTACAGAACGGCCCTAAAAAATCTGTACCAAATATTTCATTTTATTGTGCTTGCTCATTTTAGTTTTACATTTTACCAAATATTACAGTACCCTGGTCTAGTTTCTTTCATTATTTTGTTTCTTTTCTTGGTTTGCGTCATCACCCTTTGTTTGTTGTAATTATGCTCTTTTTTGAAAAGCTGATCCAAACTTTAAATAATGACATCTTAAAAGATCTGAACATCAAGGAAGATTGGCTAATAAACAGCATTCTTTCTCGAAAGCTGAAATATTTTGGTCATATCAAGCGCCACGACGGATTGGAAAAAGTTATAGCAGAAGGCATGGTACCAGGAAGGAGGGGCAGAGGCCAACCCACGGCCATCTTTAGCTATAAATCTAGAGTTGGCGGTGGGCCGACCGACACGAATATGGGCACAGGATATAAGTGACTCCTTGAGTGTGAAATTTTATGAGGCGGGAGAACTGGCAAGAGACCGAGTTTCTTACATGCAGACTGTGATGAGAGCGACGTTCTGCAAAGGACCTGCTACATGATGATGATGATGATGATCCAAACTTTAAATGATCTAAATCATTATACTTTCATAGCTTTCTCCCTGTTCAACATATTTCACTGTCTGCTTCTCTTAGAAGTGTCACCTGTACTGTTCAGACAGAAACAAAAGTAATATTTTCCCTTGTAAAAACTAACGATACGTGTTCTAAAAACTAATGCCTGCCTTGCGTAACTGGAAAACTAAACATCACGCGTTGCCACAGTAATGTTTATCTTGAACGCTTGAAATGCCGGAGACATATATTTATGGGTTTTACAACATTTTCCAGAATGAAAGGCTTATTTTAAAATATGGAGGAACTGTGTGTTTAGAAGAGCGTGTGATCGACTAGACAAGGTTGCTGCATTAACCACACACCCTGTCATAGAAATCAAACGAGCGGTTGAAAATTCTATAATTGAAAGTAAATTTCAAATAAAAATCCGTTTGATTTCAAATAAAATTTTGTTTGATCAACAAAACAGTTTCAGATATAAAGAATGAGCATTTAGAGGCTTTCTATCTTAAACTGAATTTTGAGAATGATCAGTACAATAACGGTTTCACAATTTAACCAAAGGAATAAATTCAATAACAATAAATCGGCTATTTTAATTGATTAGAAAACGGAATTATCGAATCTGCCCATAAACTATAAAGAGGAGAAGATTATACGAATGCAGTCTCATTCCCCTCGTTGTTTTTTATGTTGACCCAGCAAATTAGAAGTGAAAATACGTGTTATGAGATCAAATAGAAGCTGCTGTCATTGTATGGGGTGGAGGTGCTAAGCGCATCATCAAATAATTGAATAGGGGCGGGCTTTAAACTTATTAAACAGAAGGCCCAGCCCCCACCCCTCCCACATTATGTTTTATCTTTTGCAGGATGCCTGCAACTGTCAGAGAACATGGAGTTAAGCCTCTGGTTTTGGAAGCAGTCTATATAAACATACATAACACTTGACCCGTTATGGTCGTAGAGGTGTATTGATGGAAGCTCTAGCACATAAAACCCGCCATCTTTCTCTGTCTTCCGCTTGATGAATAATTGAGTGACATGTTAGTCTTTTCCATTTCAGGATGTTGTCATTCCAGCTTCTTCTTTTTCCTCCTCTTCTTCGACTACCCCCAATGTCCCATAAAGCACAGTCAGCAGGCCCTCTTTCTCTAGCGAACTTTCCAGCCTGGTGTGCTATCATCGTAAATGCTTCTTCCATTTTCTGTATCCATATTGGGGAAGGTCGGCCTTTGCATCGTGCTTATGAAACTGCACCCTCCGCCACCGTTCTCGCCACACCACCATGGCGCTTGATATGGTCAAAATACTCCAGCTGTCGGGACAGGATGAAAATACTCCAGCTGTCGGGACAGGATGAAAATACTCCAGCTGTCGGGACAGGATGAAAATACTCCAGCTGTCGGGACAGGATGAAAATACTCCAGCTGTCGGGACAGGATGAAAATACTCCAGCTGTCGGGACAGGATGAAAATACTCCAGCTGTCGGGACAGGATGAAAATACTCCAGCTGTCGGGACAGGATGAAAATACTCCAGCTGTCGGGACAGGATGCTGCTCATGAGCCAATTCTCCTTGATCTTAAGAAAAAATAAAACCGAACGAAAAGTATATTAGCTAGCTTCACAATATAACAAAAACAAACAAAACGTGAACGTAGCGGCTATCCTTGATCTTAAGGTCTGCGGAATATCGGCATTGTTTTCTTTTCTTCGTTTTGCTATAAGATACTCTAAGACATTTTCTATAGCATTTTAGTTCAAAAGCTCCGATTGTTTTCTTCAAAGACTGAGTCAGGGTCAACGACTCACACCCATACGTTGCCTTTTACCATGTATAGATGCTTTCTTTAAAATGTTGATTTAGATATTTCAAGCATCTTATATTTATTTGCCTTGCATCACATTAATAAAACATTACAGTATTAACAATTATGATAATAATAATAATAATAATTAACTACAATAAACACGTAATGTGCTGAATTGACAATAATTATAATAATATAATCGAAATAATAAATAAACCTTAAAAGATAATTTGTATAAATATTATAAGGCCGTATTCTGGCCTTTTGCGATGCTTTTTATACCCCCCCCCCCCTTTTTTTTTTCTTAACTTCGGTAATATTTTGTGTTCAAGGACTTGAGCTCCTCACCCCTTCCAATTATTTCCCTAGCAATTTTAAAAGGTAGTGAGTGGGGATATGGTTGGAACCCCAATGTTTTCTTAATTTGTAGGGCTGGTGGTAGTGGTGGAGCCTTAAGTGTCTGAACCCCTTACTAAATTGTTTGTGTGTGTGTGTGTGTGTGTGTGTGCTCAAGTAGCAATAATATTGTAACTAATTGATAACCTCAGCACCTCCCCCACCCTCCCCCCTCACAGACCACCCATTTTTGCATTTTTGTCTAGAAAATGTTTAAGGGGGAGGGGCTAGGTGAGATTGGGGGCTGGTTATGACTGTAAAGTCTTGCGGGAATGGCTGATTCTGCCACATGTCCAAGTCCAAGTCCTTTTAAGAAAAAAAAAGAAAAGCTCGACCACGTTCAGACTGCTGCTAGCTAGCCTAGGCTGCTAACAGTCTCCGCCTATATTTGTGGTCTGGGTTATTTGCGTCACTTTCGTGACTGAATACTGGTGTTTGTGCCATTTCTGGCTTAATGCTTCCCTCCGTATCAAACCGCTCGTCCTGTTGTCACTGGTGCAAGTCTTCCTTCTTCATTCGTGGTGTTTCCTGTTTGTTCTGTCTCCCTTTGATCTGGCTAGGCGTATCTCGAAGGAGAGCGAGCTTCCAAACACAACGACCTTTCGGCCACCATTTATTGTTTTAAAATTTTGAGTATTTTAATTTTCCAAAAAGTACTGAAAACAGTTTTTGAATGTGAATAGTTCCGAAATGTGAAAATTTTCCGCGTATGACCATAGTGGTCTTATAGTTGTCTTCCTGTAATATGAACGGGTTAGTCATGTATTGGATATGTGTGTGGGAGTTTGTGTGGAGTCTTAAGCGAGTCCAGTCGTCATTTGTTATTATGTGATCGGGTTGTGTTGATAGCTAAGCTCCGGTGTACGTAAATACCATATAACCGGACCGTCCAGCTCACGCTTTGAGATCCAAATGATCGGCGATGAGAATTGTTGTGGCATGTTGGGCAACGAACTCAAGTGCTCTCTGTGGGAATGGGTTGGGGGGTTAAACTCATAGTGCATCCGAAAGATTTAGGGAAAGGTGGGGGGAAGGGGAGCGGGAGGCCATTCAGTCAATTCTCGTCGTTGCCGTCTTGCTGGATTCTAGCGTGGCTTTTTGCCGGGACTATGTGTATCACGTTACCAACCTTTGCTATCATCCCAGTGATGGGGTGGTATTGGAGGCTATGCGTTCTAGTCCTGTCATTATCGAGTCACTTGTATTCCCTATTTGCTGTCAGTCATATTTTTGTTATGAGTCCTGTCGGTCATGTGCATGTTGTATGCATGTTGTGGAGTGGGATGGTTTTGTTTATGAATCCCCGGAGTATATGGACGCACCCAACTAGGTGTATGCGTACATGCACTCGAGTACTCATACATGCAGACAACACTACATATTTGTACGTCCTTTCATACTTATCCGTATATGCATACCTAATTGACATTACGTACACACGCAAACTCTTTCATATGCGTTTACCAATGCCTGTGCTTACATTCATTTAAAAAAAAACGAGTACTTCCACACGTAGTGATATTCACTCTTCCATGTCTTATGCGTGTTGTGTCGCTTTGACTGTAATTTCGTCTGGTCGTGTCACTTTTATGCTATGTCCCGTTACTGGTATGTGACCTGCTCTGCCACATGGTTTACAAAAATGTAAATACTCTTTTTATAGTGAGGCGGACTGTCTCTCAGACGTCTTCCCTCTATAGCTTCCTGCGTTAAACCTCTTGCAGAATGTAACAAATGGAGAAGGCGCTGGACAGTCCATCTGATTCCACAGGAATCGGTCTGCAGCTTTTCCCTCCCCAGTGTCTTTGTCAATGTTAGTGTCTTTCAGGCTGCGTTTATGTATGTCCTTACAGCGTAGCTTCCTTTGATCTTTCTGCTTTAAACCGATCTACTGTCATATGTATTTCCGCAAACAACCAGATCCAATTATTGTTTTGTGCTTGATTATATGTTGATGTAAACTGCAATAATGAACTTGTCGCAACACAGACGACAAGCAATATATTGTGCAGTACAGAACATGTATATTGTCGGAGTTCTCGTTTGATTACTAATCGAATTATCTGGAAGAATTTCGGTATTTTGTTTCGTTACTTTGAGGGAATTTAAAAAAAAAAAAAAAACCCCGAGCGGGAGATAACTCTGAGACACAAATTTCTACAGATCCCGCGAAATATTCCTGTTCACCGACAAGTAGAAGCAGTTACCAGTTCCCATCAATATTTAGTTCCCGAATAAATATCTTCTGAGATGAGTCTTAATGAGCAGACTAAGCCGCGTGTTAATGCCTCTCTTTTGCCTAATTTTCATGGAAGACAAGTTTGCCTACTTGGTTTTGCTAAAAATGTAAGTGAGGAAAAAAAAAGTAGTTTGAAATTGTTTGCACGGTTGAAAAAATATTTATAATTTAGCTCTCCTCCGAACTTCTACCCCGGTATTATGGCGGCCGAACAAATATCCTTACGTCCTATAAAATATAAAAAATATGCGAACTTCCGGCGACTAACGAATCGCGGCAAAACTAGGATTGATTGATTACCTGACAATTTCAGGAGACGCAACACTAACACTGCAGACGATAGTATAGTAGACTAACAGGGTCTCAGCGATATGTTACGGCTATCCTCCAAACTTCTACCCCCGCATTATGGCGGCCTGAAATATCCGTTCGGGGCTCAGTCCAATGAAAAATGCGGACTTTCTGCCAATGGAAAGTGTCAACGGTCGCTATTATCGTCTGCTACTATCGTCTGCTGTGTTGCGTCTCTTAAAATTGTCACGTAATCAGAAACAATAAAAAACAGGTCCGCAAGTAACATCGCTGAGACCCTGTTAGAGCATTTGTTTCGTTATACGGAGCCCCAAATGGATATTTCATGCCGCCATAATGCGGGGGTAGATGTTCGGAGGAGAGCCTATGCTACTTGCGGACCTGTTTCTGTGACTATGCCTCACCGCCGACCGTATCCCCCGCACCGCTACGCGCGGCTTGGATGGGGGCTGAACTAGATGGCTGGGACACACTAGCAGCAGCTACCGCATCTCCTGCAACTTCCTCCAATTAATTTGCTTGTGAGTTCCAGGCTCCTAGTTTAGCAATGTTGCATCTCTTGAAATTGTCAAGTAATCCTAGTTTTGCCGCGATTTGTTGCTTGGCAGAAAGTCCGCATTTTACATATGCCTAAGCCCCGTAAGGATATTTTATGGCCGCTATAATATCGGGTAGAAGTTGGGAGGAGAGCCCTTTGCAAGTCCACGTCTGTTAACTGTTACGTCAAAGCACTTGATGGCTAGCCTCCGAATAATGGGCCTCGGTCACATGTAAATTGCGAACTTCCGGCGACTTAAATTGCGGACTTCTGGCGACTTCCGCCACTGCCGAGAGTATCTCCCACGCCGCTTCGCGCGGTTTCGAGTGGGGCTAAACTAGATGGCTAGGACTCACGAACATCAGCTACCGCATCTCCTGCAGCTTCCTTAATTTTATTTGCTCATGAGTCCTAGCCATCTGGTTTAGCCCCGCTCCACGCGGCATGGAAGATACTCTCGGCGGTGGCGGTAGTCGCCAGAAGTCCGCAATTTACCTCTGACTGAGGCCCTGTTAGGGTATATTTTCAACCTCGATAATTTGGGACCGTTATTTGGAGGATAGCCCACTTGATTTTACCCTATATCATATGGGTTGATTTTTCTTTGCACATTGTTTATCCAGCTGCCAGTAACGATATCCAGAGCACAACCTCCATAGCTCCAGCAATGATTCCTAGGAAGCCTATAACTTTCAAACCATTAGGCAAATGCAAATATTGAATCAAATTAGCCACTGCTGTGTATTCTGCTTCTAGTTTTACTCTGTAGTTTTGACTTGTTTGTTAATGATTTAACGCAGCAGTGTGTTTTGATGCTGTCTGACTTGTGATAATTTGCCTTGAAAAACTACAGCAGTGAAAAAATGCTGAGGTTGGTTCTGCAACATCCTGTAAAAGATACGCAACTAACTTATGTTAAGGAATGGACTTGAGAACTTGATAACGACTGGCAGGATTGATGGAAAAAGAGCAAGAGTAATATTAGTAATAAACAAACAAGTACATGGAAAACTTGGACACATGAATGTGGCGAAACAGGAATATTGACCTGATCCATGGTTCTAGTGATTAAATGAGATAAAGAAACATGGCAGCCTACGTTTAGTGCATGGCACATGATCGATAAAGAAACATGGCAGCCTACGTTTAGTGCATGGCACATGATCGTGAAGAAGAATTCAGTAACTCAGTAGCATTGCGAGGGTTGTGTTTGTGTTCATGGGGGGGGGGGGGGGGGCATTTGTTTATACTTCATCAGAGGTACAGTGCTGCTCCTGGTCAAGACCTATCTTCACTTGTTTGTGGTCATCCTCTAAAGTTTCCTTTCCAGGGTCCTGACCAACATAGATGAGTGACATTTCATTTAAAGTAGGAGTGCCACTAGTCTGCACACAGTAAGCCAGATCTGGAAAACAATATATACACGCAACTTACGAGTCCTTGAAAAAGTCCAGACACATGACATGATGATCAGCTAGGACTATCCTCTGAAGTTCACACCAAGACCCAGTAAACACAGAAAAAGAAGAAAAGAGTTTATTAAAACAGTTTCATTTTCATTTATTCAACAACCATCACTGCCACAACCTCAATATAGACGTTAAGTGTTGCCTTCATATAGCTGTTAGTGTATTTATGAGAATGTGTGTGATAATTTCAGTAAATCTTCTCTGTTACAGAAGATATTTTGGTGTATATTAAGACATGCTATGTCTAGTAATTTGCTGAGCCTGACCTTTTGAATGTTCATGTGACTTGTCATCTGTTACACAATTCTTTATCTTGTTATTTATAGGTCGACAGTGCTGGCCAATTTTTCACTTTGACCGCAAGCGATAATCAAGATGTCAAAATCCAAATGCAAGATCCTGTAAGGTTTTATTTTGATATTATAAAAGTACTTGGGTATCCTGATAAAGCAGATAGAAGTTAAATGTAGAGTAGCTAAAGAAAAGGCAGCATTTTACAAAATGAAGAATATTCTATGCAGTCTTTGTTTGTTAGCTGAGACAGAGAATTTTCAAGAGCTATATAAATGCTATTCTAATAAATGGAAGCAAATTATGGACAGCTGGGCAAATAGTGAGAAATTGATTTTTGAAGCATCAGAGATGTAGTTGTGCAGACAAATGGTGAGAATACCAAGGACAAATATAAAGAGTGATGAAAATGTCTTGAAAGAAACTGAAGTTCTTTTCAGCTTTTCATCCCATCTGGTTGGCTGCGAGATTTGATAGGGAGTTCCTCGGAAGGCCCTTTAGTATTGGGATGGGGGTAAGGTTACTCATTGTTTCATTTAATAGTAACCCTACAACACTAAAACTGCTGTGTTCTAGGTGTGTCATGTGTTTGTTGTTTTCAGCATGTTCACATCATTTATTGTGTCATAATTTCCAACACCGGTTCAAGTCGGACTTTACAGGTCGCTAAGTGAGTTACAGAATACAGTGAAGTTCATACCAGAGATGACATTGCAGATATAGATAATCTATTTCAGGTGAACAAAATAAAAAAAAAAGGAACCCCCCCCCCCCCCCCCCCAATCGGGCCTCCCCGGAAATTCTGTGCCAAATCTCGCAGCCGATAAAATAGGTGAAAAGTACTAAAACTGACTTACTAAGAGAACTGATCGCCTACAGCCAAAGGTGAGTTTACATTTTTTTTGTCATGTCACGAGGAGAAAGATGCTGGAGTACATTGTGACTAGAAAAAATGAAGTTGGTGGAGGAGGGGGGGGGGGTCAGAAGGAGACAGAGAAAAGATGCTGGACAGTTTGACATCATGGCGTGTCAGATCATCTTTGTCAGAATTGGTTGAAAGTATATGAGACGCAAGGTTCTGGATAGACATCCACTAACTAGTTGATCAAGTCAACAGGTGATGTGCAGGGTGTGGTTTAGACATTAACATTTAAAAAACAAAAGCTGTAGTAATTAACAATGGAAAAGAACGGCCAACAGTGAACTTCAAAATAAACAGAGCTAATAGGACAAGTAACAAGTTTTTCCTATCTGTGACATGCAGTAACAGATGATGGAAGAAAGGAGACAGAAATTTAAAAAAAGAGAATAGGAATGGCGAAACTGTCTTCATTAAGATGCACAAGTTACTGACAGCTAGAGAGATAAACAACACACTAAAAACGAGAATCATCAAATGTTAAGTATAATCAGTCCTGGTGTATGATGCAGAAACTTGGACAATGAACAAGCAGCTTGAAAATCCAATTGAGTCTCTGGAGATGTGGGTGTACAGAAGAATAGGTTGTATTTCATGGAAACAAAAAAGTCCAATACAGAGGTTCTGGAAAGGCTACAAATGAAAAGAGAATTACTGAAAGAAATAAAAAAAGAGACAATAGAAATACTTGACCATATTAAAAGACATAACACGCTTTTAAAAAACCATACTTGAGGGAAAGGTCGAAGGTAAGAGAGCAAGAGGTAGGCAACAATACAAGTGTGAGAACAACATCAAAAGATGGACTGGCAGCAATCTGAGAGAGTTTACAACCAGGACAAGAGACAAAGCTTGTTGGAGATTGATGCAGCCAAGTGTCACTGTGGAGACGACACCTGATTGACCTGACTGACTAGATCGCATGTCATGGACTATAAGAAGAATAGTTATTGATTCTTCTCAGATGTTTAACATTTGAATTAGTTTCTAAATATTGTTTGTCTGCATTTGTAGTCTGCTGATTCCAATTACAGGCATGAGGGGAAAGTTAAGGCAGTTGTGATTGTATAAGACTCTGGGCTGGTTTTATGGAATCTCAAGTAATAAGCCTGCCATGTGTCCTGATCTGGCACCACAGATGTCTCATATGAACATTAACAGAGCTGGCAAAGGATCTTCTCAGAGTTGGTGGCCGTCATAGATGCCGTGCTCAGAAATCCACGGGCCTTTATTAGCCCACCCACAATGCATGGGCGTTAACGCATATTAGAAGTCATTTGGAACACAAGTGAATTAATCCTGCAGTTATTTTTCATGTAACACTTAATCCTTTTAGTTTAGCTTGTATCCAACATTAATAGAAACTGAAGTGTATGTTCATAAAGTGTGTAGTGGAATATAATTCTCTTTATTTTATCCATATTTCTACAGCTGAATCAAAGGGTGTCTGGCCTAGTAGAAGTACACGGAACAGTCACATCCAAGAACTCACTGCGCTGTGATCATCTTGTTACTTTCTCAGAAGAAGAATCTCAACAGTTTGGTAGGTTGAAAGAAATATGTCCATGTCACTTGTTGAAATTATTCTGTCACTCCTTGGGTACACGATCTATAAAAATTAAGGTGGAACTTTATATTTGAACCAAAATATTACTGCACTGTTTTTTTTTCTAGAAATAAAGGTGCCAATACTAACTACAAAGTGTCTATATCACATCAGTGCTGAAAAAAATGTGATGCCTAGAAAAAGTTGCCAGTTCTGCATACTTTCAGAGAGAAAAATCCTGCTACTATGTTAGTCTAAACTGTAATTACCACTTTTCAGTGCAGTATAGGACAGAAGGTTAAGAGCCTCCTGTTTTAGGGTGGAAGAAGTGGTGCAGATGCTCTAGACTGTGGAGGTTAATATTTATTTTTTGCCTTCCTGTGAAAGATGTCTCTTAGCAATAAAGAACAGAATAAAATAAAGAAAATCAGCATTTTATAAATAAAATGGTGCAACAATTTTTATGTAGCATTTCAGTACTCTTTCTGACACTTGGTGAATGTCATCTTCTGAAATGCAGCATTTACTTGTCTGTTCTGCTCTTAATCGAATATGTCACCCTTCTTCCGTGGAATATTAATTGTCTGCATATACATATAAATCTGTTGATCTGATGTGGGTGAACATTTTTTCTTAAATTATAATATTTTGGTGAAAAAAAGAGCTAGATAGAAAAGACTGTTCTAAGATTGTTTTGAAACTTACAGTGACCAGAAAATGTTATTGCTGACATCAAATAAAATGATCACTGTAAAAATATTTTCTGTTTCAGATGTGGCCTTATATCAGAAGGCTATAGAATACACACACAGATGCTCCAGTCTTTACATACAAGGAGGGATTATGGAGGATTAATTTGTTTGTTGTGACTGGATGTCATTTTGTTTTTTTAATCAGCATTTGACGAAACAGTAAAGGATTTGAAAATGACAACATTTAAAATGTGTTCAAGTCTTGACTCTTTGTGTCAAAATATCTGTTGAACAGTATTGTTTTGTAGTGTGTGGGGTGAACGTTTGGGCAATTGTTTGGCTGAAAAGTATGTGTATACGAGGTAAAGGACCCTTTTCATGTTGGCGGGTCATTGGATCTCTGATGCTAGACCAATATTTGTACAGATCAATCTACCCTCAGTGGGTGATGTGGCCATCATTATTTCCCAGGACACTTCCATTTTAGGCTGGGTTGACCTGGGAGTCAAAGTCATTTTAGTTTTCTTATTCTTCCCCAATGAGGATTTCAACCAGTGATTGCTGGGCTGGCAGGTAAGAACCAAGACACTGGTATGTACCACAGCTCCCGAGAAGAGGTGATGCAATGTTAGTTTTTATGCTCCTTCAAACAGATTCAGCTTGAAGAGTATAGAGCAGTCAGGAAGTTAAAGGGCCACACAATTAGGCTGTGCTAAGGTGCATGTATGATCACCTTTCACAACACATGTATTATAGGAGCCATGATAAGGCAGTTACTAGCAAATTCCTGCTGTCCCAGTAGTCCTCATTGATGCAGATTTGTAAAATTGATTCATCTCTACGTCTAAATATAAAAACTGGATTACAGTGTTATTATTCTGTTTTTGTGTGTATGCATAACCTAAGGAGACAGGGCAAGTATGAAAATGCGTTAAAGCTATGCTGCATAGTGATTTACAAGAAAACACTTCTTCAGGATTATGTGCACATGCTCTTAATCCACCATGGGCCACCAGCTAAGATGTCAAATTGAGATCTGAGAGCTTCCCCAAAGCTCTGGATTTTAGTCTTGTTCCAGAACTTGAGGTTTCTCTGCACATCCATTTTACAGATATAGCTTATGTGTGCAGACCGTTGGTCCCTCACCTCAGGCGGATGTAATCTGATTTGAAAGGAAACACCTCCTGATTAGTAAACTTTTACGACATGCTTTTTAGGAGGGCAGAGTAAAATATATTTTCCCACACAAAAATGGGCTTTCATAACCCACAAAGGAATAATTGCTTTCAGCAAGTCTCTTTTCATTCCCAGTCTCTAGAACCTCTATTTTACTGTCTTTATTTCCATGAAAAATTACCTATTTTGTTACATATTCACATCTCCAAGGGTCAGTCTGATTTCTTAATTTCCCTGTGTGGGTTCGGGGCCCCATTGTTGGGAAAACAAGAGTAGACCCACTGCCCAAGCATGTCGTAAGAGTCGTCGGAGTGAGTCTGCCTGAGAAGCAAGGAACTAATAATCTGCATACAATAAAGTCAGATCTGTTAAACGGATGTGCACGCAACACTCATGTTCTGAAACAAGACTATAGTCCAGAGGTGGACAAACAATCAGAACTTTCTGCCAGAGTTTGCAGCTGGTGAACGCAAAGAAAAATAGTTCCTAATTGTTTGTTCATTGTCCAGATTTCTGGAAGACAGTACATCAAAAGTTGACAATACTATTTTCTAATGTTGCCCTTTTCTCTCCAAATGTTAAGAAAGCAATGGTAAACCACTGCAGCCACACACCATGGTAAAACAAAGCTTGGATTGTTTCTGCAATAAAAGACACGCAAATAACTGTTATCATTTTTGTTTTTGTATGTGTGTGGAGTGACTATTTTAGTTCACTAAAATTCAAAAACTTGCTCCAAAGTACATAGACTTCTAAAGTGTCCGGTATTGAAAGGGGAAAGTCAAGATCTTCTTCTGAGCTTGATAAAAAAAAAAAAAATCAACAATAATCCACAGGTAAAATTACATATCGGTTTTAAAAATTAGTTAATGATGATCACATAAATAAAACATTCCAAATTGTAGGTTCAGGCTGTATGATAGACATTGCTTTATAGGGGTGCATAGCTGGTCATGCGTATTTGTACACTTGTCTTCTTGCAGTGAGATGTGTTTGTCATTTTGAGGTGAAAGGCTCAGTTTCAGGCATGGCAACTATAGCTTTCGACTGGTATGCTGCCTTATGTGTCGTTCTATCTTTCTACTTCTTTCTGTGAGTGCCGATCAATACATGTCTATTATGTATAATAAATTTATTAACTTTGAATATCGTGGCTCCACAATTAACAATAGTGGATGGAGACTTCACAAAAAAGTCAATGAATTAATCAAGTAACAGAAAGTGTATTGATTGGCACTCGTAGAAAGATGGATGAACACATTAGACAACATGTTGTCAAGTGTGTTCTTCTATCTTTCTACTTCTTTCTATGAGTGCAGATCAATACACTTTCTGTTACTTGATTAATTCATAAAATTTAACGGCCTCAAAGGTTCCCCCTGTTATTTACCAAAAAAGTCAAGAAGATTGGTTTTAATAATCCAGATGCTAAGTAGCATTTAGAATTCGTGGCGCAACTCAAGCATGCAGAGTACATGTAGGTAATTGTATCACACAAGCGATAAACATCCGGTGACACAAAGTGCCACCATGCGAATGAGGATTACCCGTGCCGGCTATATTCAGGGCTCCCGGCAAAAGCCAGGGTGTGGCTTTAAATTTAAAAACATTTGCATCCCACACGTGGACGACTATAGTCGTTCATGTGGCACCATGAGGACGTGAGCCATGGACCATGTCGAAATCAATAAACAATAACAACCTGGCATTTGAAATTACTTGTTGCAGAAAACAAGTTCTTATAATGCACGAATAAAAGAAGGAAAAGTGATATTCTACTGTATCAATTTACTATTCTGATATTCCTTGCGTCCTTCTTAGGATGTAATTTTTTGTTATTTGAAGCCCCACTCTGGCTTTTGACAGGGGCCGCAATATAGGCGGGCCATCAATATGGCCAATTGTCTGAACGCGGTTTCTGGGACCTCTCCATGGTGATCCTCATCCGCATGGTGGCACTTTGTGTCATCGGGTGTTTATCGCTTGTGTGATGTCCTGGTGGGGTAGAAGTCAGTCAGTCAGTACTGTATCAATTGTGACCATCGGGTGGGGGAAGGGGGGTGAAGAGCTTGATCTTAAACAGCATCATGTCAGAGAAACTGAAAAGGCTTTAGTCTCATTGTCATGGTTTAGAAAAGAACAGTAACGGAAATCCACGCAAGTGCTGGATGAATTGGAAACCCCCCCAAATTGGTTTTTAAACCAAGCTTTTGGGTTGTATATGAGTGAATACCTAGGCCCTGAACGCAGAGAATAGAAAGGGCCTTTGCAATTTTTTCCCAACGCACAACAGTGTTCAAACAAAAAGTCCGGATAGGACCAAAAAAAATTTTATGACTTCCGTTTTAACCCGTTCCTAAAAAAAAAAAAAAAAAAAAAAAAAAAAAAAAAAAAAAAAAAAAAAAAAAAAAAAAAAAAAAAAACCCCCCAAAAAAACAAAAAAACAACAAAAAAACAAAAAAAAACACGAAGAACGTCCAATTTCATTTTCCCGGCCCAATTTGTCATCATAAGTGGGGAGCTGGGGGTGAGCTCGTTTTGTTGCAAAGTTGAATATGTCCACATGCGTGTATGAAAGCTTCTTGGTAATAGGCCCGACTTTTTTTCCCAGTAAAGTGAACTTTAAAGAGCAGGAAAGCCAGCAATGTACCTTCTACTGAAGCAAAAACCCGGCTTTGGTTGGGGCATGTCTCTCGCATGGGGGCGTGCATTCAAAGGATTCCTTTTGGGAACTGGGAAAGGAAAGACCTGCGAAAGACCAAAAAATACCCCCTAAGAATACTGCAAAAGCGACGT
>CAJHNH020005749.1:0-18042 GCA_905116865.2 Candidula unifasciata | reverse complement strand
AAAAAGGGGTGGGGCCTTTCCTCACCCCCGCTGGGCTTTACTTCCCGGACGGCACCCGGTCCCCATCAAGGCGGGGTTGCCCCGGGGACCCAAAGGGTTTAAATTTTGAAAGGGTTTTTCCCGCCGGGGACCCAAAAAACCCACCCCTTTCCCCGGGATCCCGGGGGGAGGGGTCTATCCGCTATAAATTAAGTCCCTTCGTAATCCGGGTTTTGGTTTTTTTAGCCCTACGACCCTTGAAAAGGCTGTCCTAAGATTAGGAGGGGTTATTCAAATATCATCCCCCCTAATTGGGAAAGCATTTTAATAAAAAAGAAAATGTTTTTTTTTTTAGATGTATTGTTTTGTCGGGTTCAAACTACCCCTCGGGTTTTCTTAGCGAAATTTACACCTTTGATCAGGTCCCACCCCTTTAACCTTTTTGGGCCCTCTTACAAATGGTTTTCGCAACCCTTCGGCATTGTTTCCCAATAAAGGGTTTCCGAAAATTGGAAAATGGGGGTTTTTTTCTCCCTACCCCGGAATTTAAAGGGCGGACCACAAGGTTGGGCCCCCGGTAAACCGCGTAGCCCGGGTTTTACCCACTACGCAGAAAACCCGGGGCCCAAATATTTGGAAAAAACCCCAAAAAAAGAAAAATTGCAACCCCTTCCCGCTATAAAAAATTCCTGAAAATTATAATCTAAAAATCAAGGGAACTTTTAAGAAAAATCAATAAAAAAATTGCTGCTAAATGTAAATGAAAAATAAGTGTGTAGTAGAAAGTTTTTTTAAAAGGGCGCAAAGCGCTTGTTTTTCTGGTAGCAAAAACAGGGATTAAAAGGGTTAAAGGGAAAATGTTTACGAAAAAGTCCCTGATTAAAATTTAAAACCTCAAACCCTTACCCGGGGACCAAGGCCATTTCGATTTGATCTAAAAAAAATACCAAATGCATACAACGTAAAAGTAAAGAACCGTTTTGGGGTCTTGATGTCTGTAAAAAGGGGAAAATGACCCCCGATAAAGGGCGGAAACAAGCTGGGGGATATTTTTGATAACCCCCGCTAAAGATTTAAATACCCCCCGGGACAAAGCACCTAACCAGGGATCAAAAACCATAAAACCTTTAGAACGAATAAAACAACAAAGAAATGAAAAAAAGGAAAAACCAATGCCAGTAGGATAAATTTAAATTTTTAAACCACGAAAATAAAAAAATCCCAAAAGGAAGGAATAAAAATCAGTTGTAAAAGGGAATTGCTGTATTAAAATGAGCGGGCATCAAAAAAATGGAAGAAAATTACGAAATTTTAAAGGGAAATGAAGTTATTGACAAGAAATTTTAAAACCTCATTAAATTTTTTTTGTGAAAATTTTGGGAAATATTTTAACAGAATCTGAAAAATTTCCCTGGGAAATGGCGGGAATCTCCCGGGGAAATGTATATATGAAGCAGGGGAGGATATAAATGATAATGACCAAAAACATAAGGCAGAACCTAAACCCTTTCCCTTAATAAAAATTTTCAGGGGCAAAAAAGGGGGCCTGAAAAGGGTTTAAATAAACCTGGATTGTGAGAAAACCAGCTGATTGTTAAAAGCGGGGGGATAAGAAAGCAAAAAAAAAATTTTTCTTTTCCGCATTAGGGAAAAAAGATAGGGAAAATTTTTGGAAATTTGGGCCAAAAGCCCTGGAAAACTTCTTCTTTCCCAATAAAAAAAGGGTGACCTAAAATTATGTACAAACTATGGGAACTATTCCCTTTAAATCGTCATCCCCGGCAAAAATTCAAACAAAAAATTTATAAAAAAAGACTGCAAAAGAAAATGGAAGAAGAGTTTAAATTTGTAGCCCCGGCGGGGTTTAGACAGGGAAGGAACAAGAACCCTTTTATTCAACTCCTTTTAATAATGAGAATGTAAAAACAAATGTAAATCTGTTTTTATTTTTTGTGGTTTTCAAAAGCATTTGCCGGTGTACAACATCAAAGCTTTGGGAAATCATGGGGAAATATGGGTTTTTCCACCACATATAGGGGCAGCTCTTTAAAAATGCTCTATAAAGCCCAACAACCCAGCAGTCAGAAAGATGGAGAGACATCGACTGGGGGGGCATCAAGAAAGGAGCCCGGCAGGGATTTTGCGTCCCGTATTTTTTCCCAACCCTGTAGGGCCAAAAATTGAAAATGAAAGGAGTGAAAAACCCAAGGAACATATGACCCCCAAAACATGGGGGGGTGTCTAAAATACCAAAATTCGTTTTCTGATGAAAAGTTTACTATAAACATCAAAAGGGTTTTAAAAACCCTTTTTAAAACCTCATCCAAAAAAAATAGGGGAAAATCATAACTTATTTTTTTAACATAGAAAAAACAAAGATCCCGCTACAAACAAAACGGGGCCAGGGGGAAAGGAAAAATTTTGGTTTTTTAAGGAAAGTTGGGAATGGGGGAAAAATTTTTTCGAATATTTTTGGGTCCCTTGGTTTTACCAAAAAGGGTTGACACAATAAAAGAAAAAAACCCGGCGACTATCATTGCTCTTAAAAGACAAAAAACCCATTTTAAAAAAATTTTGGAATTGTACAGATAAAATTACAAAGCCCGTTTTTTAAAGAGCATGCCTTTCCCATTGAAACATACCCTGTGAACCGGGACACTTCTAAAAAACGGAACCGCATAAATGCTTTTGAATAAAATGTTACAGACAGGTTCAAAAGAAAATTTTTGGGAAAAGAAAGAACAAATCCCTCCCTCCCTTTAAAGAGCTAATTTTGGGAAGGGGGTTTGGGCTAGTAAAGACAATTAAAACAAAGAAAATTGAAATATTTGGTCACGTGAATCGTCATGGAAGTCTAGAGCTAAAAATAATGAGGGAGGTATTGCATTGGAAGAGAAGGAATAGTAAGGCCAAGGAGTAAGATGGGGTGCAGGATGTGGCAGTGAGCTACAGATGTAATGTTGCCTCATACAGTATAAAGAAACCGCAAAAAAGCAGAAACATTTATATTTGTAAATACATATATATCACGATTTTTACATGATGGGGTTTTACCGGCGCGTGTTGACTGAAGTTTTCATCGTTTGGGATTCTTTGACTCTGATCAATCAAGCTATCCTTGACGGCGGTTCTGCCTTTTATTATTATTATGTGGTTCTTATTTTTCGATTTTATAACATGGAATTCCAGAGACAGTTGACTAAAAAGCTCAACAAAAAAAATGGGGAAGCATTTTTTTTTTCAAAAACGTTTTATTTTTTTAAACGTTGCTCACGTAACTCCTTAGAAGATCTACATACTCTCGTCTCCTAGTTTGTTACGTTTGTGTAGTTCGCTTATGTTTGAAAAAGGCTGCCCGGCCGAAACGTGTTTTGTAATTTTTTATGTTTTCACGTTTTTCGATTCTACTACCCCATTTTGTTGCTCACAACTTTTTTAGTCAACGTATTTCTCGGACATTCCTTTATATCTACTTTGACTGCAGTCCCCCCATATTTTCACGATTTTATTACAGGTAAGTGAGTTTTCTACGTCCCCGAACACTGAATTCCTTGTGATTTTTCTGTCAATAAGTGTGGTAAATGCAGAAATAATTTGTTTCTCATTGGTTTGCAGAATAAATTTTATGTCAGTAAGGGTGCTTCATACCGAAATGAATTGCTGTCATGGAAATTTTCTGTCAGTAATTGTGGTTAATACAGAAAAAGAATTGTTATCATTGGATTTCTTGTCATTAATTATGGTTAATACAGAAAGGAATTGTTTATCATTCCACTTAGATTTTCTGTGAGTAATTGTGGTTATGCAAAAATTAATTGTTATCATATGGATTGTCTGTCATTAATTGTAGTTAATACAGAAATGAATTGTTTCGTTGGATTTTCTGTCAGTAATTGGTGTTGACCTTTTTCTTATTGAAACTTTTCAAAACGGGTCTTTAGTTAATGTCGTGTTTTTCTGTTTCGCGTAAATGTCGGGTCATCCATTGGCTCCTGAGGAGGACTTCGTTGCCCTGTGTTGCTATATTTTATTTTACCAATGCATATAATGAACAGATACAATCTCAAACACTAAACTACTTCAAGTCACTAACCAAGAAACTCTAGACAGTATGATAACCAAGAGAAGATGGAAATGGCTTGGCCACGTTATGAGAATGAATCCTTATATACCTGCCAAAAACAGCTCTAACATGAATACCAGAGGAAAAGAGAAAAAAAGGGGGAGCGCCCAAAAACAGCATGAGAAGAACGATGGAAAGTGACCTGAGTGCCGCATCTCTGACATAGAAAACTGCACTGAAGATTGCGCAGAACAGGAAAGCATGGAAAGTATTCTCTGAAGCCTTATGTACCACTAGGCATACCAAGAACTGATGATGATGATATGATGCAACAGTGATCCTATCATATTCGTCTACCTCAAATACATGCTTATATGTACCTTCTTCACATTACCAACAATATACGTAACTGATTATTGAAGTTGATCAGATTGAGATAAAAGTGTAATAATATCTTTTATTTTCATTGCAAAAGTTGTCAGCTGATGCACTGCACTGAAATATGGCTACGTGTTTCTTGGTGACAACCAGCCACCTTTAATCAAGTCAGCAGCAGTGTTGCCACTTTGGATCTTTTATATCCAAATTTAGATCTTTTTCATTGCATTTAGATACTGTTTTTGACGTTTAGATCGTAAATATTTTTATAGACACCTTTTATATGGAGTCAGATATTTTATAGATTTTTTTTTTCATTGTCAATTTAATAATTACTGTGTAAAATATTTACTACAATATTTTTGTTTTGGTCTGGCATGTACATTGTGGCAACTGCCATTACTTGAACTTTGAACTCTCACTGGGGTGAACGCACAAATATCTGACAGCCCCGGTACTGATTAATAAAAACGCGCGTTAATCATACTAACTTTGTACACCGCTTAACCTCAGAAGGAAGCAACTAGCTTATAGTTATTGGATGAAAGGGGCCAACGATGCCAGACACCCAGCTTCAGACGCTTTTCATCATAACATTACCCACCTAGGTGACAGACCGGTCTGAGATATACAGAGACCAGCAGCCTGGGACGCTGCACTAGAAATTAACGATGATGAGGACTTAGCTAGGACTCTAGAGGCAAGCGTTAGGTTTGTCCCTCAAATCCCTCCATGGAGACTAGAGCTGCCCAGGACAGACATGAGTCTGATGAAAATTATTAATGAGAATACTGAAACATTTGAAGCCAAAACAATAACAGAAGAATACATAGACCAGATCCGATCAGACAATCTGGTTGCATACACTGACGGATCTAAGAATAAAGCAGGAGAAGTAGGAGCAGGAGTAATAATCCCACAGTGGAATATGCAAAAAGAATATAAAATAACAGATCATGTGGCAGTATGCACAGCAGAACTAGTCGGCATAATGAAGGAACTAGAGATGGTAATTAATAAACCTCCAACTAAATTGACCATACTGACAGATTCATTGTCCTCAGTGCAGACGTTAAAAACACATAAAACTAGCAGTAGACCAGATATTAAAGAAACAGTCATAAATCTAACAACCCAGCTCAAGAATAAAGGATGCCAAGTCACCATTGCATGGGTACCAGCACACAGAGGTGTAATAGATAATGAAAAAGCTGACATGGCAGCCAAAATGGGAGCAACATGTGATGTTTTAGTAGATGTAGGACTCGGGAAAACTGAAAGGACTAGCATAATCAAACGACATATAATTAAAATGTGGAAACTACAATGGCAAGGGAGCAATAAAGGCAGAGATGCCTACAACAACCTTAAAGAGCCCAGCCTTAACACACAGGTACGGGACAAACTGAAAATCCCAGCTAACAAACTACTATGGAGAGCTAGGTTAGGGTGGGATCCAGAGAAATTTACATCTCCACCATGTCTGGACTGCTTTCAAGATAATAGAGTAGAGCATTACATAATAAACTGCACTAAATATAAATTAGAGAGGAAACCCATTGGGGAGTATTTTCTAAAACGCAAACACCAAATTACTGCAAACAAATGTTTAAATGTAGATAGCAATAAAGACATCCCAAAACTGGTTTAACAATACCTTATTAAAACAAACCCAAACTAAAAAGACCAGATTAAGGATCTACTCAGTACAACAGAAGGAACTGACCAGGTAGTAACTCCGGACACCCAAGCGTCAGAGAGGTAGTGTAAGTATGATGAGTGCATAGATGTGAACATGGATACATACACAAGGATGAGTGCGTGTAGTATGGGTGCATTTATGTA
The DNA here is from genome assembly GCA_905116865.2 of Candidula unifasciata. Classification (NCBI taxonomy): domain Eukaryota; kingdom Metazoa; phylum Mollusca; class Gastropoda; order Stylommatophora; family Geomitridae; genus Candidula; species Candidula unifasciata. Next base: position 11,777 of record CAJHNH020005749.1, on the reverse strand, counting down.
TAGGATGGATACATACGACACAATGTATGTAGGCGGATGGTAAGGGATCACGTATGGATAGGACAGTGGGAATATAGCTGGGCGAAAGGTACAGATGAATGAGTACATGGATATGTGGGTATGAGTGTGCATGTGTGTATATATATGGGAGCGTGTATATTTGTGGGTGTATGAATGACAGTGCACTCAAAGAACCCATAAATTGTGTTGCTGCATGGCTGTTAATTAATGAGAGCAAATGGAATAAAGGGTGTACGCAGCAAGAACGTCATCAACACACACCATCCACCAAAACATAATAAGACAGTACCGGTCAGGTCACATACAAGTAACGAGGCATAACTTAAAAGTGACACGACCAGACGATATTACAGACATAGCGACACAAAACGCACAAGACATGGAAGAGTGAATGTCACTACGTGTGGGTGTGCTCGTATATGAAAGAGTTTGCGTGTGTACGTAATGTCAATTAGGTATGCATACATGGATAAGTATGAAAGGACGTGCAAATATGTAGTGTTGTCTGCGTTTATGGGTACTCGAGTGCATGAACGCATACACCTAGTTGGATGCGTCCATATACTCCAGGGATTCATACACAAAACCATACCATTCAACAGCATGCATACAACATGCACATGACCGACAGGACTCACAACAAGATACGACTGACAGCAAACAGGGAAAACAAGTGACTCAATAATGACAGGACTAGAACACATAACCACCAATACCACCCCATCACTGGGATGATAGCAAAGGTTGGTAACGTGATACACATAGTCCCGGCAAAAGGCCACGCTAGAATACAGCAAGACGGCAACGACGAGAAATGACTGAATGGCCTCCCGCCCCCTTTCCCCTCACCCTTCCCTAACTTTCGGATGCACTATGAGTTTAACCCCCCAACCCATTCCCACAGAGAGCACTTGAGTTCGCTACCCAACATGCCACAACAATTCTCATCGCCGAACATTTGGATCTCAAAGCGTGAGCTAGACGCTCCGTTTATATGGTATTTACGTACACCGAAGCCTATCTGTCAACACAACCCGATCACAAATTAACAGATGACGACTGGACCCGCTCAAGTCTTCATATAAACTCTCACATACATATCAATTACATGACTAACCCGTTCATATTACAGGAAGAAAACTATAAGACCACTATGGTCACACGCGGAACATTTTCACATTTCGGAACTATTCAAATTCAAAAACTGTTTTCAGTACTTTTTTGGCATAATTTAAATACTCAAAATTTTAAAACAATAAATGGTGGTCCAAAGGACGTTGTGTATGGAAGCTCGCTCTCCTTCGAGATACGCCTAGCCAGATTAAAGGGAGACACAACAAACAGGAAACACCAAGAAAGAAGAAGGAAGACATGCACCAGTGACAACAGAACGAGCGGTTTGATTCGGATGGAAGCATCAAGCCCAGAAATGGCACAAACACTAAAATTCAGTCACGAAAGTGACTTAAATAACCCAGACCACAAATATAGGCGGAGACTGCTAGTAGCCTAGGCTAGCTAGCAGCAGTCTGAACGTGGTCGAGCTTTTCTTTTTTTTTTTCTCAAAAGGACTTGGACTTGGACATACTAACTTTGTTTCAACCTTATCCTCACTGTGCTGACTGCGTTTCTTTTTCATGTGATTAAAAAAAATAATTGCTCACCTTCTTATGTGGCTTTAACTTTGAAAAAAAATTTCAACATGCCAAAAGTAAAGTATGAGCAAAAAATTTGGAAAGAGTGGTTGCATGATGACAAAATTAAAAACTGGGGATATGACCAAAGCTTGTTGTAAGTACTGCAAGTGTGAAATTAAAGCGAAAATACAAAACTCAAAGAGTCATGCAGAGACTAAAAAAGCATAAAACTGCAGTTTCATTTAAAGATATTACACCGCTGACATCTGTTTTCAGAACTATACTGATAAATGAATCATCAAAAGTTGAAGTAGTCGCAATGTTTTTAATTTGTCACTGCGCAATTTTAAACTGTGACCATTTGATCGATTTGTAAAAAATCTTGGACTAGTTTAATTTGAAAAGTGTGGTGTAGAAAGTATAGTTTAGGAACTGAAGGACCTTTTAATCAGCAAACAGTTAGGCTTGAAGAATTTGGCTGTAATTGGTACTGATAATGCCTCAGTGATGGTTGGTATAAACAATGACGTTTATGCCAAGTTGAAGGAAGCTAACCCATCGTTAATACTTAAAAAATGTATGTGCCATTCACTGCAGCTAGCATTATCACATGCTTCATCTAAATATTTACCAAGGAATTTGAAATACCTCATTGAAACACTTTACTGGTTTTCCAAATCATTTGTCAGACAACAGCAATACAATACATTATATACAGCCTTGAATGATGGTTCCACACCACCGAAAATTATGTCAGATTGCAAAACTAGTTGGTTATAAATTTAACCAGCTGTTGAAAGAATTATAAAGCAATGGCTGAAGTTGAAGACATACATTGAAATAACAAGACAAAGTGAAAAGTGCTACACAGTTGAAATACTATATGGAATGTACAGTGATGAAAAAAATGTGTCATTCATTCTCTTTTTATAACCTATTCTAATGGAAGTGCAAAAAGTTAATAAACTGTTCGAATCTAAACTTGTTGATAAAGTTAAATTACTTGATGATCTCACCTTGCTATTTCACTCGGTAAAAGACTGGTGTTGCCAACTTCTAAAGCTGATTTGCTCACGTGCACTATAGAGAGCTATTTGGCTCCTAAGCCACACCTTGGACATTAAATCGAATAAAAAATTGATGATTTAAAAACAAAGGGACTGTTAACAGAGAATGAAGAGAACAACTTAAGAAAACGCTGTCAATATTTCCTTATCTCATTATTGAAACAATTGAAGCAGAGACTTCCTGAAAATCTAGATGTTTTAAAAAATATTTCACTTTTTTTTTGTCAGCAACATACTTCAGCCAATAAAGGATATCCCTAAATATTGTAAAGTTATGCCATTTTTAGGGGCTACTGATAATACTGTCGCGGAAGCAGAATATCAGTTAACCAAAATAAAGTTAGCTGAATGGACAAACAAAACAGAAACTAAAGCGTTTTGGAGTGAAGTGAGACAATTTAAAGATGCCTCAACAAACAGTCCATTCTGTAAGCTCTTTAAAGTGCGACGTCTGCCATGATACTACCCCACTCAAATGCTGACGTAGAAAGAGTTTTCAGTGCTAGGAATTATATCAAATCTAACCTAAAAAACCGGATGAAATTTGACCTATCAAATGCTATCGTGCCATTAAAATTCGGCCTGATGAGACTAGAGAAATAAGCCTACTGTTCCACTTATAAAGAAATTTGAACAGCTAAAGCATACCAGGGTCATTTTGGATCTGAAGCTTCAAATTCATTATCCAAGCTAAGTTTATCCTGTGGATCTTGTGAGGCAGACATCAGTGAAGGTGAGGACATGATTATGTAGGGTAAGTCATAATAAAAGCTATGTAATTTTTGACTTTTTCAATTTGGATGTTTTTTCTAGATCTTTTCCACGCAAATTTAGATATTTTTAGATATTTTTGACACCGTTTTGGATATTTTTTGTCAAAGAAAAGTGGCAACACTGGTCTGAACAGGTTAGTTAGTCGACAGATCATCCACACTGAACATCAAATAGTTCAGTCCTTAAGTGCTCGTATCTCCTCATTAGTAAATCCCGCAGCGTGTAGAGGTCGAGGACACCAGTTCTGCGTTGGTTTCTTATTCTTCTTTAGCTTCCTTCGTAGTGCTCTTGTCTGGGCACACCCCTTTTAAAATGTTATTCTTATGGAAGTGTCCGGGATGCCGTGAAGATAACCCAAATCATGGCCCATGTTATTCTTGCAGTTTGGTCTTTGTTGTAGATTCAGTCATCACTTGGTTCTCGCAAACGCATTACTACTCGAAGAGCATTCCGAATATCAGCATGGTCCATAGCTCATCCGCCCTTGACCGTAGCTTTACCTGCAACCAGCAGCATGACGATGGAGGTGATGGCAGTGACGCAAGCGTTTGCCTGGCTTGAAACACAAAAATACACCCGCGTATATATACTCAGTGATTCAATGAGTATGATCCGGAGGGTTCAGGCAGATTCAGTGCGAAGACAATGGCTTAAATCATTACAGAAGTCCACTGTGCGTGGAGTCACCTTTATTTTTGTTCCGGGACACGCAGGCGTCGATGGAAATGAAAGAGCTGACAGGTTGGCTGGATCCGCTATCACTACCGACGGTCAGCCTATGGATCATGCTGATATTATCAATGCCCTCAGAGAAATGGGAAGGATAGAGGACTTTGGTGGCAGTGAATCCACATCACTCGCCAGAATGGCAGACTTGGGAATTAAGATCGGCACAGCAAAAAAACAAGACGCACACCAGACACGCCAGAAGACTTGTTAATCAATATAGAACTGGTATTATTAGCCATCGGACATTGGGGTTCATACTGAGGGGAGGATCTGAGCACCTATGGACATGTCCGGAGTGCAATGATGATAACCCAACTAACTAACTAACTAATTAACTAACTAACTTTACCTGCAAGCCTGTCAGTTTGCTCATTTTCTTGCACGCCGTGCCCTGGCACAAATACAAAACGGATATGTGTCAGCCCCGACCGCTTTAGAGACTTCAGCCACTGTCTTCAGACCCAGCCCTTCTCAATCTTCCTTTGCATATTCACCAAATCTAAACAGGTGTTGGCGATAATGATCCCACACAAATAATGTGACTATTTCGTCCTGTTTTTGCCAGGACAATATCGTATATTTTTTTAAAGGTCCAGACTGTCGCGTCGATACTTATATGAAAAAAGGTGGGGGGGTGGTGGGGGGGGGGGGGGGTTCTAACAGAAATCGACTTCGATGATCTGGATCGCCCTACACATAACCAGGCGCGTCGCCACGATGGAACTATTGAGCGAGCGTGTTTGGGTCGGGGGAAAAAGGGGGGTTGGGGGGGGGGGGGGTAATGCATTACTTCTGTCTTCTCATTGTTCAAACTGAGGCCCATTCTTCCACTTTCTTACACCACAATGTGTATCATTTCCTGTTGTTCTTTCTGACTTGTTGCTACCAAGACTGTGTCATCAGAATAAAGTAAATTGTTTATATTGTGCCCACCAACCACAATTTCGGGCATATCAGATCTCATTATATATATTCACTGTATATTGAAAACAAATCAGTTGATAGTACACATCCTTGTCGTACGCCCCTCTTTATGCTTTGAAATGTACCTAAATAGCTGTTGACTCTTATAGCTGATGTTTGCTGCCAATACATATTCTTTATTTTTCGTAGATCTTTTCAATCAATATTTAATTTTTCCAAGTTTGATTCACACAGTCAAATGTTTTTGTATAGTCTATGAAGCATAAGTACAAATCAGCCTATACTTCTATAGCTCTTTCTGACAATGTCCTTAGGGCATATATGGCATTGTTGGTACCTTTTCCCTCTACAAATCCACATTATGCTTTAATTTTGTTTCTTATTCTTCTCATAATTATTCTCAGTAAAATCTTAGTCATGTGACTCATAAGACTTATTGTGCGATGGTCTTCACATTTTAAAGTGCCTGGTTTCTTTGGCAGAGCTATAAATATGGATTTTAAAAGGTCAGTTGGAATATACCCACTATTTTAAATATAATTAAAAGTTTAGTTATTATTTCAATTCCAAAATCTCCCAGTGCTTCGATTTCTTCCAGTGAGATATTGTCTGGCCCGGGTGCTTTTCCTTTCTTTATATGATGTATTGCATCCTCAGCTTCTGCAGTCATTATTGATGGACCATTATTGTTGGTCTGCAGTTCTACATCTGATCTATTATTATCATACAATTCCCCTATATACTCTGTCCATCTGTTAATTATATTACTGTCCCATTAATAAATCATCATCTTTTGATTTCAAACATCAAGTGTCATCTTTCCTGTTAACATATTTATCTGTCGGTACATGGAATGTGAGTCTTTCGTGTGTTTTTTCCCCAATCACTGTAAACATTTGATTCAGCCAGGCCTCTTTAGCCACTTATTTGTTCACTATTTCTGTTTGTTTTCTAGAGTATTCTTCTTTATAATTCTTTGCTTCATTCTTTCATCCTGTCGTGAAGTGAATCAACCCACTGAACTAGTGACGTTGGCGCCCCTAGCGGGCAGGTCATATTTCAAATTTAGACCCGTCCGGAGGGTAAATAGTCCATCAGATCTATTAACACCTTTATCTGACGAAATAGACATTTGTATTTCTTCTGGATCTCTTGTGAAGTCTTCAATTTCAAAATTGCAGTTGTGGGGTAGAGATTCTCTGTATTAATATTCAGAATTCTGAGAAGCCTTTTTACTCCTCGACGCATTAATATCGCGGGCTACTTTCTTGGAAAGGACGCTAAAATTCCCCTCTCATTCACTGCCGACCTCCAGAGAGTCCAAACGCATTTGCCTTTGTGTCTGATTTCTACTTTCAAAAGTACCAGTTAATTTCTAGATGAAATCCTAAGCTTGGGATGATATCTCCTCGGAGGCCAGGCAGTAAATCAGCAGTCTAGAAAAGCACCAACCACAAAAGTGCCCACTACCAAGTTACCTACTACCGAACCATCACTATGGCAAACAACAATGTGGGAGCCAAAGTGTAGGCATCTGCTTACAGGCGCCATTTGTCCTTCATACAAGAGTGCCTTCTTCAGAAGCGTGTTGGGTTCCAATAACTGAAAGACAGTGTTCCAAGCCACCAGGACCCATCTTGGTCCAGTGTACCCTTTTCAGGAAACTGTTGGGCTCCAGAATTAACCTCTGTGTGTGACAGTGTCTGCCATATCAACCATTGAAGTGAACATTCTCAGAAGGCCAGCCTGTTCCAGTATCATGAACTGATAAGTGCAGTGACTACAACCTGTAATAGGAACAGATAAGTAGTGAACACTATAGTGATGCCGTGTTCTATATTTACAGGTCCATTCCAAATCACCATGATGATGTCAGGCTGCCTTTAAGAGATTCCTCAATGTCCGTCAAGAAAATTTCGGTGTTGATCTTGCAATATTCCAATGCTTTTGAATATCTTCTCTTGAGTCATATATCATGTTGATGTTGAACTTATTACATGTGTTTCCAAGTTTTCACTATTGACTTGTGTCAATCATTCACTGTTCTTAAGTGTCTAAAGTACATGTATGTTCAATTAATAATCTTCATCTGTGTTAACATGGCTGTGATAGTACACACTGGGGGGCTATCTTCTTATAGTAGTGGGGACGTCCAGCCAAGTTGAGCCTAGGATTATTAGATATTCTATAATGCCATAATTTGAGTTGCCCTACTCCTGAAATAGGTTGGGCGTATATTGGCGCTGGGATTCCCTTAGTAGACCAATACGAGCCGACGCCTCAACATTATTCTATTTCAGAGTGCTGTTGGTTTATAAGGAGAAATCCTTAAATCGTGCACGCGACACGAGCGATATGTGACACATCCATCAACTGCAGATTTTCGGTTGACATCCATTTTCTTTTTTTTTTCAACTCTATGGGCTGGTGGATTGTCTGTTTTGATGCCAGCTGAACTGACTCACGCAACATATCCCACTGTTCATCAATAGTCTGTATAATTTCCATTGCAGTATACCGATTTTGAACAGTGACATTGTACTGTTCCTTAATTTCTTTATCCGTTCTAAGAATTCCTAAATTTAACTTGATGTTCTGTGGTGTTTTTCTAATGTTCTTTAGTTTTATTCTAATTTTTCCTACAACTGGAACACGGTCCTGGTCTAGTTTTTGTTTAAACTAAGCTGCTCCGGAATCTTCTTGAAATCAAAATATAAACAATCCAATTGCGGATATTACCACCAGGACTTTTTCAAGTCCACAATCTTCTACAATACAATACAATACAGCATCTCCCCCCCCCCCCCATTTTTTTAAAAATAGTTGAATACACCAAAAGTGCATTTGAACCCTAAAATCTAAGCTGGCATGATGTCTGACCAAGAACAGTCACTCCGAGACTCCGAGAGAACAACCATCCCGTCCCGGTTCCGCTGTCAGGTGACGCCCGAGTCAGCACTTTGTTTTGTTTGTTTATTTGTCTTTCCGGGGTCAAAAGTCCACCCAGAGTCAACAGATACAACAAGAAATCTGACTGTAAGCCGACACTGATTCATTCCGTAGTTTTTACATCAGGAAATCTCAAGATCGATGCCAAATGTGGGTTTTCCTCAGCAGTATTTTCAGACTTTTCCTTTGAAAAGTCGAAACTAAAATAATAATATATGAATATTCATATTGCATTGCTACAAGTACAAGTACAGTCATTTGTGTCAGTCAGGCTAAACTTATTAAGATTTCTGCAAGTAATTGTACTCTGAGATTACTTTGCCTCAAATAAGAAACACCCATAGGACTGGATACTACACTGTCAGTTTAACTGATTTAAATTTAATATTTAAGACTAGGAACCAAACAGTGAAAGTGAAACGGAAACTTACTCATCTAGTCTACATAGACCCTACACATCGAAAATAAAAATAAAGGCTGACTTCGGGACATTCATTTCTGTTGCCATCAATTCAAGTCCAACTCTGACACTGCAGTATTATACTTATTTATATACTTAATTTATGCCATTTAGAAAATAATCACTAAATTATATAGAATCGTTGTTCACATCAACAGAGTCAACATATCTACCTCAGACCCTCTGTAACTTTTTATAAGTTCAGCAGTTTACATGACAAACTATCACATTTGTGTCAAGTAATCGTTAGTTTTATTACAACCACCAAATTTCTGCTATGGGGTTAGCTTATAAAATTTTGTACCCGCTAGTGAGCGCTGTTAGCTTTGTGGTTATGATGATTGTGGATGCTGTGTTCAATCTGGTGTACAAGGGCAAAGGCCACAGGGTTTCTACCGTTACCGACCCACTTTTATTGATGCCAGCTATAACAGTTGCAAACAAGATTCGAACAAGAGAGGTAAGGTTATCATTGTTTTGTTTTAACAGAGCAAGTGATTCAAGAATGCAAAAAAATTGCTATTAAAACTTCTCTGCAGTGGCCTAAAAAAAAAGTCAGGTGGTACCCAGTGCGCAAACTTTCCTGGCACCCCCCCCCCCTTTCCCCCCGCCCCCCACCCGCCCACACACACATATATTCTTTTATTTAAAATACAAAACAACATATTTTTTATATTTTGTCCTCACTCCCTCCCTCTTTCCATTTTTAGTAATGACAACCACAGCACCCACTGCATCTCCCCCCCCCCTCCATTTTCACTAATGACACCCAGGGCACCTCCTGCACCCCCTCCATTTTCAGTAAGACACCTAGGGCACCAACTGCACCCCCTCCATTTTCAGTAAGACACCTAGGGCACCTCCTGCACCCTCCCTCCATTTTCAGTAATGACACCCAGGGCACCTGCTGCATCCTCCCTCTATTTTCAGTAATGACACCCAGGGCACCTCCTGCACTCCCTTTTCCTTCCATTTTCAGTAATGACACCCAGGGCACATCCTGCACTCCCTTTTCCTTCCATTTTCAGTAACCATACGGACACAGGGCACCTCCTGCATCCTCCCTTTTTTTTAGTAATGACACCCAGGGCACCTCCTGCACTCCCTCTTCCTTCCATTTTCAGTAATGACACCCAGGGCACCTCCTGCATTCTCCCTCCATTTTCAGTAATGACACCCAGGGCACCTCCTGCACCCCTCCTTTTTCAGTAATGACATTCAGAGCACCCCCCCCCCTCCATTTTCAGTAATGACACCTAGGGCACCTCCTGCACCCCCTTTCCCCCCCCTCCATTTTCAGTAAAGTCACCCAGGGAACCTCCTGCACCCCTCCGCCACATTTTTAGTAATGACACCAAGGGCATCTCCTGTACCCTCTTTCCCTTATTTTCCGTAATGACACCAGGTAACCTCCTACATCTCCCCCCCCCCCCTACCCCCTATTTCAGTATTGACACCAAGGCACATCATGCACTCTCCCCCATCTACCTTCACTAGTTGTGTGTGCATACTGGCAAAAGAATTACATAAAACACATTGCCATGGGATGCCAGATTCCTTAGAATGCTTAAACCCTGGTTGGGATCCATGGAAAAGGGCATATATCACATCACTCACTGCTTGGGACAGTGTGTTAAAAATAGTTATTCATTCATCAGAAAGAAATGAAGACCAATCATATGGAATGGTTAAACTAATGAAGGTGCCTGAAGAGGCCTGTGCGGCACTGGATAGTCCGACCGAGCAGCATGGACAGCAGACACACTCAAGAAGAGTTTCGCCACCCTGAATTTTCTGGCTTGTCCCCACTGCTTTGCCAAATTAATCTACTGTAAATGTATTGTTAAGTGTTGTTGTGACTACACTAAATGTCAAGTGTCCAGTTACATCAGAATGCTGTTTACTTTTGCAGGTGCAAGGCCAATTTTCTTGATTTGACCGTTGCAAGCAGAATTCCATCTGTAATTATAGTGTGGGACCATTAGTGTTATTCATTGCATGCGCAAACTTTAAGATATTCACGAGTTTCAAATGTGGACATGAAGAACATCGATGTGATTTCTCTGACACAGAAATGGAACAGTTAAGGGCCACATGTCTCGCAGTGATGTTGGAACTCGCCTACATTGAAAAACAAAATGACCACTCGCACAGGAAATAATGAGTGTTTAGTTTAGGTCTATACTCTGAATAACGGTCTAAACTTATCACTGCGGGAAATATACCCAACAGGGCCCCGTCACGTGCAATTTTCATTCCTGTCTTTTTTGCCCTTCTGGCGACTTCCGCCACCGCCAAGAGTTCCCCATGGCTCACGGGTGGATTGGGGCAAATAGATGGCGGGGCTCCCGGGAGCAGTAACATCTCCTGCAGCTTCCTTCATTTTATTTGCCGGAGTCTTAGCATCTGTTTAGCCCAATTTAAACCCCTTTGGCCCGGGGGCGGAATTGCCGGGAAGTTCGCAATTGGCGGGGGCGTATGTCCCCGAAAATGCGCAATTGGGAGTGTGAGGCCGTTTTGAGAATATTTTTGCCTGATAATTTTTGGACCGTTATTTGAGGATGCCTTAGTTTACAGCTACAGTACAAAAATGGACTTTTGTGAAGTCTTGACTTATTTTTTCTTCCCCGAGTCACTGCCGCGAAAGTATCTCTTTCTCAAGTCAGTTATCCACCTTTTTTGCTTTCATAGCCAGTGATCTTCAGTCCCGACCATTTTTTGAGTCAGCCTCTGCTTCATTTTCCAAAAAACTGCCCTCCACACTATTCCCTGAGGGGCCCCTCCCTGAACTGTTATCTCACCCAAACGTGCAATTACATTCTGGGGCTTTCTTCCTCTTACCCGTCGAAATGGTATAGAGCACATTAGAACTATGAATCTTTTTTTAACTACAGTGAAAAGGGGGAATATGTAATAAGATTAACAGCCCCTCAAAAAAAAAAAAAAAAAATTCGGGTCAGTAGAGGTGAAGAAGCAGGCAAGAAAGACCTGGATAAAGAACCTGGTGATGGACGGCCCTTTGGAGCAGCCAAGAAATAAACGCATTGACCGTCAAAGAGGAGGGAAATTTTAAACAAACCAAAAGCAAATAGGACTGCCGACACCCTGTTTAAAAATAATGTGATATGAATGTAATAAATCTTTATGATTTTTTCCTTTTTGTCTGCAAGATTTTTAACCCCCTGTCTCTGTTTTTTAAGCTGAGAGCTGAAGAGT
>CAJHNH020005748.1:0-18047 GCA_905116865.2 Candidula unifasciata | reverse complement strand
CTGTCGTCCAGGTTACCCACCCCTTCCCAGCATAAGAGATCCTAGCCCTCTGCAACCGGAAGTAATCACTATTGTCTGTGGGGGGATGAATCATACGCCATTTAATCAAACAGCTGGCCCTGCACTAAAGAAATATCGATTAACTTATCCTGTAAGAAAATACCCCGGGAGAGACAAAGTATCGATTTCCTATATCTTTCCCTAAAACCAATGACTTATGCCGCCATCACCCTCCCGATCGACATTTACTAAGGATAAAGAGGGAGGGTTACAGATCGATATTTACTAAGGACAAAGAAGGGAGGGTTAGCCCTACTTGAGAAACAAATCACTTATGACCGCCATCTTTTACTAAGGCTAAAGAGGGATCGATTTCCCAAATGATACCTCAATTACCTCCTCTTACTACTGCCGACGTTTGGTGCAGGAGAGCCTAGCATATGATACCACAACAACCAGCTTAAGAATGGAGGTGGAGGCGGTCACTGCAGCTTTCTGCTGGCTAGAGAACACGACACACACACACACACACACACACACACATCGTGACTGTAACTGATTCAGAGAGCATGCTGAGTGTAGTGAGTCTCATTTTCTACCAGATAATTTATGCCCGACAGATGACGTCAGTAATAAATGTGAGTGGAATATTTTGACTCTAACTGGGACGACACGGGAATTGTTGAGTCTAAACTTCACGGGAATTATAGAGAAATGCTGATTGTCAAACTTAGCGTGAAGTATAATTATGCACGTGTAGAGAAATGCTGACAGTCGAATTTTATGCGAAGTACGATGAATCACGGGCCACACACAACTGCCGGCCAAATGGAATTCGTGGGACTGAAGGGACACGGAGAATTCGGGGAATACGAAGCGGGGCATTAGAAGGCTATATAATGCCGTAGAAAGGGCTGAGAGTGAGTCTCGTTTGGGCCCAGGAACAGAGTGCAAAAAACAACGGTGGATGATGTGTTGATTCAACATGTGTTTGAGCGTTTTTGTTCCTCCAACGTCCAACTTGGCAAAACAAGCTGGCAGGCAATATGTTTGCGGGCCGTGTTAGTTTTTCTGTCAGGACAGCTGTTGTGTTTTCGTTCATGATGCTAGTGTAGGACGTTTGTGATTTCGGACAGAAGGTAGCAATTGATACTTTTGATATTTGAATTATAATGTGTGCCTGGATAGTAGTCTATTTCATGTGCCGGCTGAGGAAGCCACGAGTGGAAGATTAAAGTGCTGAAACAGTATCGTGTTGTTTTTTCAGTCGTCCATTTTCTGCTCGTCGTATGATGTCGGTGTGTGAGATAGCAAGCGTGCGATGATGCGAGCCAGATAGAAGATAAAAGAAAGTCATCGCACTGAGGAAGATCAGAACAGGTATGCTTCGTGCAGAGTGGCATGCTTCGCTGTGGAGGACACGAGTGAGGAGTATTGACTGGATTTTTCACCAGGTATGCCGGTGTGTTGGGAAATGAACAGGCGGACAGACTGGCTGGCTCTGCACAACTTGGTGGAATACTGATACATGATAAGGCAGACGTGGTTAGTGCCTTGTGGGAGAGCGTGTACAATGCGGAGGAGCAGATGGATCACCACAGTCTGGTGAGATTGATGCAGTTGGGGGTGACGAGAGGTTCTGGCAGAAGCTCAAGGCTCAGAGGAAAGGCAAGATGGACGTTTAATAAGAAAGCTACTGGCACCATTAGTATCAGAACTATTCGCTGGCTGCTGAAGATGGTGACAGAGCGCTTATGGGAATGCCCCGAGTGCTGTGATGTCTGTTCTTGAATCAAATCAAATCAAACCCAATCAGGGAGCTGATAAGTGGAACAGCCTTTTCCTACTCTTATCAGGTTAAATTTTATGGCTCTCCTGTAAACTACGGTCGGTAGACAACAGTAGACGGCCGGTTAGTCGGAGTTCTGTCCCTTGGCTACAGTGCAATTGACTTTGTGGGTTGTGGAATGTGGGTTGATTGTGTTTTGTGGGTTGACTTTGTGGGTTGAGGAATGTGGGTTGTGGGTTGAGGAATGTGGGTTGATGATGTGGGTTGACTTTGAGGGTTGAGGATTTTTCTGGTTGCGGATAGCGGTGTTGTGGAAAATGCGAACTGTGGATTGTATAGATCTGCGTTTTGGCTTTGCAGATTGGCTTGCGAGTTGAACGTGGGGAAAACAGTTTCCGGAAGTGCTTGGTCTGATGGTTGGGGGAGCCCCTGTACCGATTTGTTTTTAACGATGTTTCCAGATGTTTCTCTAGACATACAGGAGCGCCGTCTAGAGAAAAACATGGAAACATCGTTAACAACAGATCGGTACAGAGCACGACCTCCGTTGCTTTGGTGACAATCCCCAGGGATCTCCTAAAAAACTGCACTTGTGAACTTAACGGCGCCACCGTGAAATGAACCTACGGCCTTCAGAGGGCGAGGCAAACGGCTTGACCAGATAGCCTTGGAGACATGGCAAACGGCTTGACCAGTTAGCCTTGGAGACATGGCAAACGGGCTTGACCAGATAGCCTTGGAGACATGGCAAACGGGCTGACCACTTCACGACAGAGACCCACAACAAGACTAAAACAACCGACTAGATAATGAAACCAAACCATTATCTATAAAAACAATCAACTAACTAAAAAGTCAGTTTACTTGGCAATGAACTAGTTAGTCAGCAAAACAAACACAATATAACTAAATAATGAATGAATGAATTAAAAAAAAAATGAAATCATTGCACCCAGTGCATTCCTAGACGTGTTTTATCCATTTCTTCAGTTGCCAACAAGAAGTTCCACTTCTGATGGTGCCTGCTGCGACTCTGCACTGGCTGCTGAAGATGAGGACGGAGCACGCATGGGAATGCTGTGATGTCAATTCTTGACTCAATTGAACTCTGCGGCAACTTGACTAAAAGACAAGTGCATTCTGTCTTGAAACCAGATTCTCCGTCTACTTCCCAGGGAATCACTGTCGAGGTATGCATACTCCGTCTACTTCCCAGGGAATCACTGTCGAGGTATGCATACTCCGTCTACTTCCCAGGGAATCACTGTCGAGGTATGCATACTCTGTTTATTCTGTTGAACTGTCCATGTGATCCCAGACACCCTCCACAGTGTCAACTTTATCATAAAATAGCTCACAGCCCTGAGGAGCAGCAGCCACTAATCAGCAGATCCTTTATAGAACCTTACTCTCATCATGGCACCTTATCTCTAGCCAGTTCTCTAACCCTATGTGCTTTCATAGCTGATGCATCTTCTGTGTTCTGAATCCACCTTTGTGGAGGTCTGTCCCTGCCTCTTGTTCAGGAAACTGTAACCTCCATCAGTGTCCTCTTTAGGGCACCACAATGTTTAACAGGGACACCTCCACTTTCAGGATAAGATGCTCTTTATAAGCCAATTATCCTGGATGTATATATGATATATTATATTGTATAGGATTTCAATGTTTGTCTGTTGTCTGGTGGATGGTATTGAAAGAATTTTTTTCTAGCATTTCAGTTCAGGAGCAGCATTATCCACTGCCAAATAATTAATCAACATCGAATCAACAAAACAACCAACAATAAAAACTATATTTACATAACACAGCACATTTATGATGCAAATGTAACCAAATACTTGTTGTATATATCTGTGTTTTAATTGTAATCAAAATAAGTACATGCGGTCAAGGAAACTGACTCAGATACTCATCAGAATCACAAAGATCTTTCTCTCACTCTTCTCTTTCTTTTGTTCCCTCATCGAGGTTGTTGGGAGATGTCACGATATTCAATGTGCTCTTTCCAATGTGCTGCATAAATTGATCTTCATCTGCTATGAGTTTACTGTATTACTTTAGCATGGTTCTGTGTGGTAGTTGGTACCATGACATTTCTCAATAGATGGCCAAACTACCGCAGCAAGTGAGTTTTATTGAACTGTATTACTTGTTTCAGTTCCAGTCTTCTTCTGATTTCTTCATTTTGAATTCTGTCCCTTCCTGTAACTCAGGGAGTTCTTCTAGACGTACTATACGAGACAGAATTCATAACATCCCCGTGTGGGTTCTGGGACTCTATTATAGGGAAAACAAGAATAAAAAACACTGCCTACCCAAAAAGCATGTCGACTAATTGGGTGCTTCCTTCGAAGTTGGAGATCATCTGCCTGAGAGGCAAGGAACCAACAGTCTGCACATAAATGTGTGAACAACAGATGAACATCATGGCACATGGGTAGTAACCCATAGGTGCTCCGTTTCTCTTCAAATACAAGTCTGAGTCACACACAAATGTGCCAGATATGTCAAATGGATGCACACGCAACACACATGTTCTGGAACAGGACCAAAGTCCAGAAGTGGACGAACAATCAGAACTTTCCACTAAAGTTTACAGCTGGTGAACGCAAAGAAGAAAGTAGAAGAAGATAATATAACTGCAGACAAAATCCGTAAAATCAGCGGCACTAAAAAAATTATAATTTGTTGGAAGACTTTGTTGAAACGTAGTAATTACAAATTAAAAAAAAAATATATATATACTAAAAACACATCAATGTCTGTGGCTTGGGCATTGCGAGCGTACTTCACAATGCTGAGGTCCCAGCTTCAATCCCAGCTGCAGGCGATTTGGCAGCAGACCGAGTCGTGCTGGTTACCTACAACTGCTCTCAAAATCAACCCTACAAGGCGACCAAGAGGTTTGATGAGACCCGATTTGTGGTCCAAAAAGTCCAGCTGTAAGCCACATCACAATGTGCCAGACATTCTTTTTAGGGCAAAAACAGAAATAACTAATAATAGACTTACAATGGTGAGTCATTTGCATACACTTGACATGCAGAGTGGCAAGCATCACTTCAGAGGTCCAGGATAGTTAGCGTTATCTAGATATTTTCTCTGGGTAATACAGGAGTGTTGGGAAATAAACAGGTACAGAGTCCGGCTGGTTCTGCATCAATGGGTGGTGCATTTATGCAGGACAAGCTAGATGTGCTCAGTGCTTCATGGAAGCAAGTAAACAATGCAGAGACAACAACAGATCATTATGGCTTGGAGAGAATGGTACAGCTGTGAGTAAGAAGGGGACCTGATCAACACTCTACACTCAGAGGAGAGAATGATACAGCTAGGAGTGAGTGACCAGGAGATCTGATCTACACTCGACACTCAGAGGAGAGAATGGTACAGCTAGGAGTGAGTGACCACGGGATCTGATCTACACTCGACACTTAGAGGAGAGAATGATACAGCTAGGAGTGAGTGACTAGGAGATCTGATCTACACTCGACACTTAGAGGAGAGAATGATACAGCTAGGAGTGAGTGACTAGGAGATCTGATCTACACTTAGAGGAAAGAATGATACAGCTAGGAGTGAGTGACTAGGAGATCTGATCTACACTTAGAGGAGAGAATGATACAGGTGGGAGTGAGTGACCAGGAGATCTGATCTAAACTCTACACTCAGAGAAAAGAATGGTACAGCTGGGAGTGAGTGACCACGGGATCTGATCTACACTCTACAGCCAGAGGAAAGAATGGTACAGGTGGGAGTCAGTGACCAGGAGATCTGATCTACACTCGACACTCAGAGGAGAGAATGGTACAGCTAGGAGTGAGTGACCACAGGATCTGATCTACACTCAACACTCAGAGGAAAGAATGATACAGCTAGGAGTGAGTGACCAGGAGATCTGATCTACACTCGACACTCAGGGGAAAGAATGGTACAGGTGGGAGTCAGTGACCAGGAGATCTGATCTACACTCGACACTCAGAGGAAAGAATGATACAGCTAGGAGTGAGTGACCAGGAGATCTGATCTACACTCGACACTCAGGGGAAAGAATGATACAGCTAGGAGTGAGTGACCAGGAGATCTGATCTACACTCGACACTCAGGGGAAAGAATGGTACAGGTGGGAGTCAGTGACCAGGAGATCTGATCTACACTCGACACTCAGAGGAAAGAATGATACAGCTAGGAGTGAGTGACCAGGAGATCTGATCTACACTCGACACTCAGGGGAAAGAATGATACAGCTAGAAGTGAGTGACCACGGGATCTGATCTACACTCGACACTCAGAGGAAAGAATGGTACAGCTGGGAGTGAGTGACCAGGAGATCTGATCTACACTCGACACCCAGAGGAAAGGAAAGACTGACATAGAAGCAAACTGTTACTGCACCAGTGGAAATGGAATGCTTTACTTGCTGCAGAAGTTGAGGACGGAGCACTTATGAAAATATTCCAAGTGCTGTGATGTCAGGTCTTAGTTTAGCACTCAACACTTCACGCAATGTTGCGGTTGCATACCCACCCAAGAATCTGTCAGCTGTTTACAGCTCTACTAGCAAGTGTTGCATCCAACTGCCACTGTTGGTGTCTGTGGTTTAGGGGTTATGAGCTAGATTCATAATCCTGAAGCACTTGACTAGATTCAGCTGCAGGTGTTTTGGCAGAAGGTCATAAGGCATTGGTTGCAACCATTTTTTTTGGGCAGACCAACCATTGAGGAAGCAATGGCAAATGGCTGTTAAATTTTGTAGTAAAAATAACAAACAGCCAACAAATGGGGTCTGGTTTGCAACAACATTTAAAGGTTTTGCAAATAACTAGCTAAACTTGCCACTGCTTTTAAAGAACTGATGTTCACACAATTGTCCAAATCCATGCCAAGCAGTCTGCTGCCACAGTGCCTGCAGACAAATTTAACCATCTATGTTGGAAATATGAAACTGCATTCATAACCATTAAGCAATAGATGCTGAATGATGTGGAAAAGGCGGGGGGGGGGGGGGGGGGGAATGGATTTTCTGCCTGGTAATTTTGTGTGTGTGGGTGTCTAATTGCTTTCTCCACCCCCAACCATACATAGATGCTCTATTTAAGTATCTGATTACACATGCCATTTATTTTGAATATATTTATTTGCCAGTCACCATATAACAACAATAATCATCACTATTTGTACACACTTAAACAAGATTTCATGCCTAAACAAGGTTTTATGTCCATTAAGCCCCCCCCCCCCCCACCCCAATTATAATGGAGTTCACCCCCACCAATGACTTTTGTGTGGTGTCATGTCTGACTCCATGCTGACTGTATGGCACAGAAACCTGTACAACAAACAAGCAATCATACAGTTGAACAGAGCTCTCAGACAACAGGAGGATACACACAGAAACTAGTCTGCATGCCATGGAAACATAAACATACACAGAGAATTTGGAGGCACGGAAATGTAAAAAAACATTCAAGACAAATAGGAGATTGGTGAAATATTTCAGGAACATTAACAAAAACATTCTTATGAAGACAATAATGCAGTGAAAAGCAGAAAGCAAGTAAGGCAAGAGGAATACAGTGGTACAAGTGAAAAGAAAACAGTACATGGCTGGGGAGCTGTTCAAGTTATGCGACAAGTGCTTGAGATACATACAGTGTTGTAGGTTATCAAGACTTGCTGAGTTGGGTCTGAGTTTGAAGAACTGACATTACAGCACTCAGATCATTCCTGTAAGTGCTCCGTCCCCGCCTTTGGCAGCAAGCGCAGAGTTCCAATTCCAACTGTACCAGTAGCAGCCTGACTGTGTTTCTGTCTTGCCTTCCCTGTGAGTGTGGAGTGTCAGACAGATTCCCGTACTCCTCATTGCACGGTTCTCTTCAGACCGTGATCATCTCATTGTGCCTCTGCACTCTTTACTCACTTTCAGAAGAACTTGACAACATCCAGCTTGTGATGCATCAGTTGACCACCAAGTGGTGCAGAACCAGCCAGTCTAGCTACCTTTTCATGTGCCAACACACTGGCATCCCCTGGAGAAATATCCAAAGGATGCTAACTACTCTAGGTTTCTGAAGTGATCTAAGCCGTTTTGTACAGAGCATTGTTCGCAGTCAGCTTTGGAGGCAATTACTGCAGTGGATTCTATCATCATATGTGTATTGCTTTTCAATGAGCCTTACCCTGTCAACATAAGTATATATGTACATATGTATACATACGGCTCAGATATCACAACCTAGCAGTAACCAGAACTCAACATGCCAACTATACTTTTAAATGTGAATACAGAAAAAAGATTACATTACAGTATGTGTTTTTGTGTGTTATGCGAGTTTTCTCCATGAAAAGATACACTGTCTATCTATCAAATTTTCTTTTTACCCCACCAGAACATCACACAAATTAAAAACACCCGATGACACAAAGTGCCACCATGTGAGGATCACCCGTGGGGAGGTCCCAAAAACTGCGTTCAGCCATTAGGCCATATTTATGACCAGGCTATATTGTGGCCCCTGGTAAGAATCAGAGTAGGGCTTCAAATAATGAAAAATTGCATGCCACAGGGGGATGACTAGAAACAAAATGATACACTGTAAACATTACATTTAGGATTTCTCTCCAAGATGTGTTCCTTTTCGATCCCAGCTGCGGGCAATGCGCCTTGCGTTGGTTTCGACAGTGGTATCAAGAAAGCCGACTGTCCAGAAAGCAATGGCAAACTACTGGATGTAAATTGCCTAGAGAAACCAAACAACAGCCAGGGGCTGTTAGGGTTGGTTCTGCAACATCCTGTAAAGGATACGCAACTAACTATGTGTTCCTTTATGCAGCTTAAGACTACAAAGTTTAGCAAACAATGCACCACAAACATTACATTCGTGAGGTTTCTCTTCATTATGTAATTTCCTGTGTTGTGAAAGATGGTTAACTACACCAAAAAATGCTCCACAGTCATTACATTTGAAAGGTTTCTTGCCTGTATGTCTTAGAATGTGGCATTTCAGTTCACTAAGTCGAACGAAAGATGAACCACAATCAAGACACTTATAAGGCCTCTCTCCAGTATGTCTTCTCTTATGGAAATGAAGACTACCATATCGAGCAAATGAAGCACCACAACTATCACATACGTAAGGTCTCTCTCCAGTATGTGTTCTCTTATGCTGCGCAAGACTATTGCTTGATGTAAAACATGCAGTACAAATATCACATTTGTAATGTTTCTCACCAGTATGTGTTCTCTTGTGTGTCCAAAGACTGCTAGATGCAGCAAAAGAAGCACCACACATATCACATACGTAAGGTTTCTCTCCTGTGTGTTTTCGCATGTGGACTTTGAGATAAGGAGGTTTAGCGAAAGACAGTCCACAAACACTGCACTTAAAGGGCCTCTCCCCAGTATGTCTTCTCCTGTGACATTTAAGAGAACTGGCCCGGCTAAATGCTGTACCACAAATATCACACTTGTGAGGTTTCTCAGCTGTATGTATTATCTGGTGATATTTCAGATTAATTTCATTTGTAAAAGATGCACCACAAACCTCACACTGATAAGGCTTCTCTCCTGTATGTGTTCTAGTGTGTGAATTAAGACTACTAGCTGTAGTAAAAGATGCACCACAAAACTCACATTTGTAAGGTTTATGTCTTGTATGACATTCAAGAGAAAAACCATCTGTTGAAGGTGCACATTTGTCAGGTACACATTTGCCAGGTGTCTCTTTTGTATGTCTTCGCATGTGGCAACTGAGATGATTTGTGGCAGTGAAAGATGCACCACAATCGACACATACATAACGTTTCTCTCCAGTGTGTTCTCTTTTGTGACGTTTCAGAGATAACCGACCTTCAAAACTTGCAGTGCAGATGTCACATTTATAAGGTAAGTCTCCAGTATGCCTTCTATTGTGACATTTCAGAGCAAACAGACTTTTAAAAGATGTACTGCAGACGTCACATTCATAAGGCCTTTCTCCTGTATGTATCCTCTTGTGTTGTTTAATGCTGCTACTTGCAGAAAAAGATGCACCACAAATATCACATTTGTAAGGTTTCTCTCCAGTATGTGTTCTCTTATGACGTTTCAGAGTGCTACCTTCAGCAAAAGATACACCACAGATATCACATTTATAAGGTTTCTCTCCTGTATGTGTTTTCTTGTGTGACTTAAGAGTACCTTTTAAAGCAAACGATGCATTACAAATATCACACTTGTACGGTTTTTCCTTCATGTTAGTTTTCTTGTGTTGTTTAAAATAAAAATATAAAAAACAAAAAATGTGCACCACAAACAACACATTTGTGAGAGCCTACTCTAAAATGTCTTCTCTTGTGTAGTTTTATTTGGTCTACTAACATGAGTAAAAGATGTGCTATAAACATCACATTATGTGGTTTGTCTCCTGTATATGTTCTCTTATGACTACCATCAACAGTAAAAGATGGAACATATATGTTACATATGTAAGGCTGGTCTACTGCATGACTTTGTATGTGCCACTTGAGGTAACCAGAATCACTGACAGATGCACCACAATCAATACACTCATTTATAACAGCTCTCTCCAGTATGTGTTCTTTCCAGACATGTAATATCTTTAATCTGAGTATAATCTGTGTTCTATTGTGGTAGATCAGGTTGTTCATATAAGAACACAATTTACCACAAATGTTACTTGTGAAATGTTTTCCTCGCGTATTATTTGATGTAAATGTTTCCCTTAAATAGATGACTTACAAACATCAGACATGTATAGTGTGTCTCCAGCTGACATTACTTGAGAACTACAACCAGTGGAACCTACAGTATAACCCAGAGATGTGCCTCAATGCTCTACGAAAGCTTCCACATATTAAAACTGAAAATTCTCACGAGCCAGACATAATTTAGTATTGACTTCAATCATGGAAGAAGACACACCAACCCAATGAGTATCAACAGCCACTTCTTGTGTATTCAATAAGAGATGATTTATCTTCAGACAATCTTGATTGAGAGTTGTTATGCTATTGGGTTTCTTGAATGCATTAACTCTTGTCGTCACCAAATATAGCAGGCAATTCTGGTTTCACAAGCTCCATGTATACGTCACCAGAACATCATCTTCTCCATTTGTGAGTGTTCCTGTATAGACAGGTGGAGAACTTGGATACATTTCTGAAACACACACACAGAGTAAATACTGAGTTAGACACCTTATAGGTAGCATAAGTAAAACATTACAAGCTAAAATAAGAGTAGAGAATGTAGTAGGTGGGTAAGTGCCATCTAACGAAGTTATAACAGGAATGCCTAGTGGGCTTTGATGACACAATACAAGAAAAATGTACGTGAAACATTTATAAGCATAATCTGACTGATGTATAAATGTTTTTATTTAAACACTGACTAGCTAAAAACTAAATGTTGTTCAATATTTAACGAGGAAGCATGCTGTGATACGATCTTCATATTTAAGGTTAACTAACTCAGAGAGCATGTTTTAATTCAGTATTTACATTTTTCATGAACAAAATGAGAGAGCATGTTTTAATAACTTCTTCTCCTGCAGTCGGCTTCCTTATGTCAGTTCCTGGGTCCCACTGTGAGTAAAACAAAAACAGACCCTCTGCGCTCCAACAAGCATGTAATTAAAGTTGACTGACTGAGGGCTTCCTTCGAAGTCAGAGTGCATTGGTGTGAGAGAGAAGAAACCAGAATCTACATACAAATAAGTCAGATCAGTCAAATGGATGTGCATGGAACACCCAAGTTGTCCAAAGGTGGATGAACAACCAGAACTTTGTGCTGTAGTTTTCAGCCAGTAAATGCAAAAAAGAAGTATTTATCCTTAAAAGAACTTATCAAAAGTTTGTGTGCTGTCCAAGGGGCAGTTTTCACAACTTCTTTTATTTGGGTGGTTTACATTACATGGAGTGCACTTTCTCTTTAATCTTTCGGATGCTTTCCTGAATTTTACAAATGTTTCCTACTAGTTTAGGTTTTGTCTTTGAAATCCTAGGGGCTCATTTCAGCAGTTGTATCTCTTTCTTTGAAATCCTTGGGGCTCCTTCCAGCAGTTGTATCTCTTTCTTTGAAATCCTTGGGGCTCCTTCCAGCAGTTGTACCTCTTTCTTTGAAATCCTAGGAGCTCCTTCCAGCAGTTGTACCTCTTTCTTTGAAATCCTAGGAGCTCCTTCCAGCAGTTGTATCTCTTTCTTTGAAATCCTAGGGGCTCATTTCAGCAGTTGTATCTCTTTCTTTGAAATCCTAGGAGCTCCTTCCAGCAGTTGTATCTCTTTCTTTGAAATCCTTGGGGCTCCTTCCAGCAGTTGTACCTCTTTCTTTGAAATCCTAGGAGCTCCTTCCAGCAGTTGTACCTCTTTCTTTGAAATCCTAGGAGCTCCTTCCAGCAGTTGTACCTCTTTCTTTGAAATCCTAGGAGCTCCTTCCAGCAGTTGTATCTCTTTCTTTGAAATCCTAGGGGCCCTTTCAGCAGTTGTATCTCTTTCTTTGAAATCCTAGGAGCTCCTTCCAGCAGTTGTACAATCGTACCATCACTTTAATAAGTCATGCTTGCAAAATCCTCTTATGAATTATCATGAAGAGGATTGAAAGGAAACTAAAATATGAGCAGAGAGGGTAGAGGAACTAGGGATCACATCTTTAATATGAGAATACAACGCATATATCCACGCTTGTTTCGTTGACTACAGCAAGGTCTTTGATTTTGTCCCACCTCAGAAATTATGGAGTATCATGAGAAGTATGGTGCATTTAATTGAAAGTTTATTTCGTGAAAAACAAGCTGCCATCAGAACAGCTGGTAAAACATAAGACTGGTTCAAACTGCAAAAGGAAGCGAGCCAGAGGTGCATTCTCTCACAATACCTATTCAGTATATATGCAGAAAACAATAGGAATTTTCAAAAATGACTAGACTTGTGACAGTTATGATCCACTTAACCCTTTGAGTCTAAGGGGGTTTAGCATCAGAGGCCCAAGGGGTAGTCAAGAGAGATGTAAAATCGGCGCATCTTGCGCTTATTGGTCCTCTAGGTTGGAACCTATGAACGTATGATGCGCTGCTTGGGATGCAAAAAGTTAAAACTGATGGCAATCCTTTTTTTGAAATTTCACTAGCAGACGACAGTCCTTCTTTTGAACAATGTAAAGGGAATAGAACAATGTAAAGGGAATAGAACAATGTAAAGGGAATAGAACAATGTAAAGGGAATAGAACAATGTAAAGGGAATAGAACAATGTAAAGGGAATAGAACAATGTCAAGGGAATAGAACAATGTAAACGAAATAGAACAATGTAAAGGGAATAGAACAATGTAAAGGGAATAGAACAATGTAAAGGGAATAGAACAATGTAAAGGGAATAGAACAATGTAAAGGGAATAGAACATTTTATTATGTTGATCCAAAAGCACAATGAAGATCAAAACCTATTTTTGAGTTTAAAGTAAACAAAAATAATGTCCACAGACAAAATAGGCTGTCACAAACAAATAGTAGTAAATGAAGAAGAAACTGAAAATGTCACCAACTTTGAATATTTAGGCTCTATAATAAACAGCAATGGAGTCCATCTGACAGAAATCAAAAGGAGGATGGTCATAGCAATACAAAGATTTAACAGCCTTAAATGTCTGTGGTTATGCACCAGCAAGGAAATCTTTTTAGAGCATTTATCTTCCCTGTAGCAACACATCGATGTTAGTCTCTGTCTCTGAACATCCAGAAAGAATGGCTAATAAACAGCATCTTGTCTTGGAAGCTGAAATATTTTGGTTGTATCAAGCACATGGTGGATTAGAAAAAAATAACAGCTCACGGCATGGCACCAGGAAGGAGGAGCAGGGGCCGACCAACATGAAGAAGGGCGTAGGATATAAGTAACTCCTGGAACATGAAAGTGCAGAGGCAAGAAAGCTGGCGAGAGATCAAGTTTTTTTAGGCAGACTGTGATCACAGCGACATTCTGCAAAGGACAAGCAACCTTTTGATGATCCTATATGTCAGGACCGTTCAACTAAGTTTACCTAGGGGCCAAAGTGTTGGAAAATAGGGATAGTTGTGGGCTAGAGGTGAGGCCAAAGTGTTGTAGAATGGGGATAGTTGTGGGCCAGAGGTGGGGCCAAAGTGTTGTAGAATGGGGATAGTTGTGGGCTAGAGGTGAGGCCAAAGTGTTGTAGAATGGGGATAGTTGTGGGCTAGAGGTGAGGCCAAAGTGTTGTAGAATGGGGATAGTTGTGGGCCAGAGGTGAGGCCAAAGTGTTGTAGAATGGGGATAGTTGTGGGCTAGAGGTGGGGCCAAAGTGTTGTAGAATGGGGATAGTTGTGGGCTAGAGGTGGGGCCAAAGTGTTGTAGAATGGGGATAGTTGTGGGCCAGAGGTCCTAGCCCTGGTGTAAAAAGATTATTTATACAGTATAATTAGCTGGTGAACTTTGAACCACTTGCTAGGCCTCTGCTAGGTGTCTCTCAGTATGTGTTCTCTTATGAAAACTCAGATTCCCAGACATAGCAAAACATGAATCACAAACATCACATTCATTTATAATGTGTCTCTCAGTATGTGTTCTCCACCAGCCTGCAGGACACCTCACTGGCACTTACAAAATAGCCACAGGAAGATACGACAGGAAGATAATGGATACAAGTGGTGAACGGGTGACAAACATTTTAACTAACTGTTAGGCAGTAACTGTCTTTATGTGCACAATGACAAGGGCAACCTGTCGTGCCCTCATGGAAAGAAAGGGCAACTTACTGTGAGTGTCTAAGGACAGATGAGTTATGTCTGTAGACTATGCATTACTGTACTCAAGGATGGCACAATCTGAAGACATAAGTTCAACAACCAATTCATGACTATTCCCTCCAAGGCGATGTGTTTACACACATAGATGTGATTATACACATAGATGTGATTACACACATAGATGTGATTACACACATAGATGTGATTACACACATAGATGTGATTACACACATAGATGTGATTACACACATAGATGTGATTACACACATAGATGTGATTACACACATAGATGTGATTATACACATAGATGTCATTACACACATAGATGTGACTACACACATAGATGTGACTACACACATAGATGTGATTATACACATAGATGTGACTACACACATAGATGTGACCACACACATAGATGTGATTATACACATAGATGTGACTACACACATAGATGTTATTATACACATAGATGTGATTATACACATAGATGTGACTACACACATAGATGTGATTACACACATAGATGTGATTACACACATAGATGTGACTACACACATAGATGTGACTACACACTTAGATGTGATTATACACATAGATGTGACTACACACATAGATGTGATTACACACATAGATGTGACTACACACATAGATGTGACTACACACTTAGATGTGATTATACACATAGATGTGATTACACACATAAATGTGATTATACACATAGATATGATTATACACATAGATGTGATTATACACATAGATGTGACTACACACATAGATGTGATTACACACATAGATGTGACTACACACATAGATGTGATTATACACATAGATGTGATTATACACATAGATGTGATTATACACATAGATGTGATTACACACATAGATGTGACTATACACATAGATGTGATTACACACATAGATGTGACTACACACATAGATGTGACTACACACATAGATGTGATTATACACATAGAAGTGATTATACACATAGATGTCATTATACACATAGATGTGATTATACACATAGATGTGATTACACACATAGATGTGATTACACACATAGATGTGATTATACACATAGATGTGATTACACACATAGATGTGACTACACACATAGATGTGACTACACACATAGATGTGATTATACACATAGATGTGATTATACACATAGATGTGATTATACACATAGATGTGATTACACACATAGATGTGACTATACACATAGATGTGATTACACACATAGATGTGACTACACACATAGATGTGACTACACACATAGATGTGATTATACACATAGAAGTGATTATACACATAGATGTCATTATACACATAGATGTGATTATACACATAGATGTGATTACACACATAGATGTGATTACACACATAGATGTGATTATACACATAGATGTGATTACACACATAGATGTGACTACACACATAGATGTGACTACACACATAGATGACTAAGTTTAAGAGCCAGAAAATGTGCACTAGGGGTACATAGTAAAAGTGAATGGACAATACTGAGTGCAGAAAGCCTGGCATATGTATCTACAACATGTTGCGTGAAAATAAAGGTGGGGGCAGTCACTGCAGCCTTCCGCTGGACTGAGAACAAGCTGCACATGGAGAAAACACATCAACAAGGCAGCAACCAAAGCCAGAAGGAGGGTAGCCATTCTGAGAAAACTAAGTGGAACCACATGGGGTGCTAGCGGGAAAATACTTAGAAAAGTTTACCAACAAAGTGTTCGATCACATCTTGAATACGGCTCAACAGCATGGAGTTCGGCATCAAAAACCACATTGCAAGAATTAGACAAAGTGCAAAATCAAGCACTCAGAGTTACCACAGGCAGTATGAAATCAACACCTATAGCTGTGATGGAGAAAATGAGGATGACCCAAGCACTAAGTGAACGCAGAGACACCAAGATGCTTTTACAAGCAGAAAAGTTTCTTAGTATGCCCAGTCACCCTATGAATGAAAGATTCCAAAATTTAGCTTTGGGACGACTAAAGAGAAGTAGTTTTATCCACCAGGCCAAACGGCTCGGCAGACAAACCACTGATTTACCTGCAACAGATAGATCCTTAAATGCTGTCCCAGAACGGACCCCCTGGAGAGAGGAGTATAAGTTTCCAATACACATCAAGACTGAAGTGAAAGGGGTATTTGACAAGGAAGAACAAAACAGTGTGCAGCGCAAAACAGCCACCCTCAGTTTACTTGATGATGAATACCCGCAGAACCTTTGGGTCCGTGTTTACACAGATGGGTCAGCAGAAAGCGCAGTCAGAAACGTGTACATTGAGTATCCTAATAATACCAGGGATACAGCCAAATTACCAACGGGAAAGCACTGTCACAACTATGATGCAGAAGTTCAAGCCATCAAGATAGCGGTAGAGAAACTACTAAATACAGGGTATTTTTCACAACCAGTGGTATTCCTGACAGATGCAAAAGCAGTACTTCAGTCACTCCAGTCTGGAAAATTACCAAGCATACAGACACTATTATCCGAACTAGGCAACCGCTGTAAATTAGTAATGCAGTGGATACCTTCCCACTGTGGAGTTCCCGGAAAAAGCTGATAAACTAGCTAAGGAAGGTGCAACTGAAGAACAACCTGACATACCAGTCTCTTATCAACAGAAGAAGAGAATGATCAAATCAACCAGAATGCCACCGAAACTGGCACAAGATGATTACCATATTATGGACAGACCAGAGCAAGTTATTATCCTTCGCCTATTGTTTGAAGGTGTGTGTCTAGGGCACAATAGACTTCGCTCCCACATGTACAACAAATTTAAGATTGGCCATATCGGCCATGTGTACTTGTGGACTGTCACTGAAGACAACAGGATCACACTCCGTCAAGCCTGTCCCATAGTTCAACCAACGCTTGCAGAGGCAAAACATTGGTTGGCCAAAAGGTTGGTGAGACCACTTGTGGAAGTCCAACTTTACGGGCCGCTTAGTGAATTACAAAAGACAGTGAAATTCATACAAATGTAGGGGCGGGGCTTGTGGCAGATATAGGACAATTTTATTTCATGCTGAAGAAAGAAGAGAAGAATAAGAAGGATGGTTCCTTACTGAGTGTGGCTCTTTGGCGGCTGCGGTGTCTGAGGCTTCACACACTATGAAGAACAAGCTGGGTGGCACACTGATGTCCCTTAATATAACTGACTCACACAACATGATACAAGCTGCACACAGATGGTCTGACTGTAAAACTGACTGCACACAACATTAGAACAAGCCTGCACACAGATGTCATGACTATAAACTGTTCCGTCACAACATGAGAGAACAAGAGCTGCACACTGGGTGATTTCCTGACTGGTATATAACTGGACTCACACAAACATGAGAACAAGCTGAACACAGATGTCCGGACTATAACTGCTCGCACAAACATGAGAACAAGCTGCACACAGATGTCCTGACTATAATGTCTCCAACGACATGAGACAAGCTGCACACAGAT
>CAJHNH020005747.1:0-18059 GCA_905116865.2 Candidula unifasciata | reverse complement strand
CTGTCGCAAAACAAGAGTGGAATGGAGAGTGGAACAAGCACGTTTTCGACATGGGGTAAACTTTAGATCATGTAGCAACTATTTTGAGACATACTTCAGAGGGACCTACACAGAGGCTCACACTGGGGAAGTTAGGAATGACGATACACTAGCGTAGAAAGTAAACATCATTATAGCAAAATATAAAAGATCAAAGTGTACAAAGCAAACGGTTTGTATTTAATTGTGATCGATTTGCAGTTAAACTAAAGATGGAGTTTTTTTTGTTTTTTTTTTTGGAAAGGGGGAGGGGTGGGGTAGGGAGGGGCGGGGGCTGTCCTGTTGGTCGGTATTGAAGTTGAGTAGTTGGGAAAATTAATACTCTGTTGGAAACAATGGCACTGAAAACACACAACTGGAAGATTTCTGTTGTTCAGCGTTTTTTGCCCTGCCAAGAACAGCTATGATATGTAAATAAAAACATGTGATTTTTCATGAAAAGAATCATAAATTGAGTCACACAACAGAGTTTGATGAGACAAATAATATACTAAAGACACCAATAACAGATCAACAGGCTGTTTGTTCCCTCTCTTCCCCTTGCCCATTTGCAAATATAGCATCTGCAAAAGACAGTATCCGTGCAACCCCTAGGACGTCTAGGCTTGCAATCTTGCTAGTATACACGTTAAAGAGCACAAGCGAGAGGATATTGAAGCTGTTCTAATGTTCTGGTTGAATTACAGCGACATCTCCCTCAAGTCTTCGTTACTTATGATATTTTTGTCGGCATACCTTACTCCCCTAGCCGCAGCTCAGTGTCCTTTGCTTTTTGCAATATATGTTTCATATCCTCCATCGTAATGATATCGGTAAAAAAAACTATCATTTATTTTATTACAAAGATAATCTCTAACGAAATTTCTAAGCTGCCTATCATTATGTTCAGTTTGGGATATGAATCTCGGTAAAAACGCTTCCCTTTTCTCTTAGTCTGTTGTCATTGATATACACATTTCAGTGTATATAATGTCTGTTGTGACATGCATCTGTCTATGAAGTCTCCAAAACCTACCCAGTGATTTATCCTCTCCAATTTCGCTCATAAATCGTTCATATTTAGCCTCCTTTACATCTGCTGGGCAACGCTTGCAATCTTCTACTTTTTTTCTTTTCCAGCTCTTTCTAGCTTCTCTACATTCACTTGTAACCTGTGAGGTACATTTCGCACTTTCTGTAATTTCTACACTTCTGCTCGCTTTGCTCGCCATGCCTATTCTACTGTTTGTGTCTACCATGAAGGCTGTACAAAAGCAAAGGTTGTGGTTCTGCTGCATATCTTCTGTCGAAGGCGTCCAAGAAGGGTACTATTCCTCTCATACTTAAAAGCTTTGCCCGTTCTCAAAGCCCTGATCTTGCTAGCTTTAGAAATGAAGACTGAGCATGGCATATGGTCACTCCCATGATCGCCTAGGACACGCCATTTTTTCCCTAGCACTGCTGACTGGGTAACAAACGCCAAACTAATGTATGTGCCTGCATCACCTGATCTCATTGCCATTCTATTTGGCCTACCGTTATTTATACAGACTATGTCTGCATCCACTATAGCCTTTTCTAATGCATGTTCTTGCCAATTCCCCCCCCCCCCCCCACTACTGTTCCATGCTCTGTTCCGGGCATTGAAATCCAAAAAGATTAGAAGCCCATTACCAGGAATTTCCTTCAACTCTTTGAGCCAGTCTAAATATTCCTTTGCGACAAGAGATTCAACAGAAGCATAGACATCTACTAAATAACAGGTTGTTCCCCCATTATCTATGGGTATACCTTGAACCACTAGTGTATTCTATGATTCCACTGGGCAAGGTCAAGAACCACATGCTTCAAATCATTCTTCACCATCATACATTGCCCGTGCTTTCCCTGATGCCTAGGATTTATATAACTAATGTATCCTGGACACTCATATATATATCTATGTTTAATTCCTGAAGCATGATGATATCATAAATCAGTCTCTAAAGTACAGCTCCTCTCTGCTTTGCACTACGACAATTTCAGTCCCCCTCTCTCTCCGTTGCCACCTGAAGATGGTATCCAATACAGAGCTCCGAGCTCCGAGGATGATTTTGTTTTATTAATACATTAAAAAATATACCATCGAAAAGAATCTTTCAGTGCAGGAAGTAAACAGTCACCCTATTATTACATGCCTGCTAGGGAAGAGGCAAGGGATGTTCTGGCGTAGCCATACGCCTGGCGTTTCCCCACCCGCCAACCTAATGTTTCACGTTCACGACTGTTTAAACCACAGTCATTCAGCCCATATAGGTACACAGTAGGTACATAGAAAGCTTAGGTTGTTTAGGATATACACATGCCTGCCCATTGTGAGCTCTTCCGTGCACACAAGACTTTCACTTTTATGCGAGATTCGCCTACATTGAGAAACTCATACTTACCGTGCGACTGCTGCCATCCACGCACCCTCCGGCTCTAAGTCAACTCCGACTTATAGTATTCACTCAAACCGACCTAATATCTTCTGCCTTAAGTCAACACCGCCTCAAATATTTACTCATGTCACAGGACATTCCAATGGAAATCGCCAAATTACAGTTTGCCCTACATTGTAATAAACTAATTTTACCCACTCCCCCCCCCCACCCCCCCCCCACCCCGAATCTATACGCAGCAATCTGTGGGTTTTCTCGGTTTTTGTCCCATTCTCTGTTCTTCGCATTAAAGTCCCCACACATGAGTAATGTGTCATTTGTATCTTTTGATTTTTTCCGTTGCTGTCCCATGCTCTGTTCTTTGCATTAAAATTCGCATACGAGTAGTAAATCATCTGGTAACGCCTCCAATTCCTTGAGCCAGCCCCATTGTTCCCTTCTGACAATACAGTCTGCCATAAAATATATATTTTTGAGGTTCCAACTTAAGCCACCAATCTCCACCTGTAATCACTGAACCTCTCTTCCACGGTGGTTATAATGGAATGCAGAGAGTGGTGCCACGGAAGTAAAAATTCAGCAATTAATTCAAGAATACGCTCGCTCAGAGGATTTAGTTATTTCTACAGACGGTTCAGTGTCAAGAGGCAAAAGAAGTGCTTGGGGTTTCTTTGCAAATGTGAATTGTGGTGCAGAAAGAGGCTAGCATATGATACTACAATATTCAGCTTAAGATTGGAGGTGGAGGCGGTAACTGTAGCTGGTTAAAGAACACGACACACACACACACACATACATCTTGATTGTTACTGGCTCTGAAAAGATGCTGAGGAAGGTCGGGACTGGCGTGCTTCGTGCAGTGACATGCTTCACTGCAGAGGACACGGGTAGGGAGTATTGTCAAATGTTTTTTTTTTTTTTTTTTACCGGGGCACGCCTGTGTCTTGGGAAATGTTCAGGTGGACAGACTTGCTGGCTCTGCACAACTTGGCGTGGAATACTGACGCATGATAAGGCAGACGTGGTTAGTGTCTTGTGGGAGAGCGTGTACAGTTCGGAGGAGCAGATGAATAACCACCGTCTGGTGAGACTGATGCTGCGGTTATTGACAAGAGGTTCTTGCAGATGCTGGAAGGTCAGAGGAAAGGCAGGACGGACGTTTAATCAGATGCTACTGGCACCATTAGTATTGGAACTCTGTACCGAAACTGTGGCGCTAGACTAGACACAAGTTGAGGTAAAAAAAAAAAAAATACGTGTGATTTGGGGTCGACATGTGGAGACGGACTGAGGAAACGAAGATATCCAAAAGATACCCAACAGTGAATTTCAGGAGATAAGCCAAAGATATTGGACTGGATTCTATCCTTACTAGTTAAGTGATTGCACAGGAAAAAAAAAAAAAAAGAACATGTCAATAAACCTTCGATTTTTCTCCTTCTTTCAAGAGTGCCAATCAATACATTGTTATAGTACTTATATATATATATATATATATATACACACACATATTGCGTGGGATATTATAGAATGGATGGACTGAGGGCGAGTTCTATGTGACATACACTGGCACAGATAGAAAAATAATAAATGTATATATATATATATATATAGTATATGCCATGTGACATTAGTCGTCATGTCTGCCTATTTTCTGCCTCCTTTACGTTTAATCAATTCATTGTCATGTATGCATCGGTTGTGAGGATAATACATATTGTTTGATGACACATATTTTGAAAATGACAATAGAAAGATTATATACATATATATATTTATATTACAAGCATTTTCTACAGACTGATATGTATGTACTTGTATGTTAGCTATAATTTAATGATGCTACTACATACCTGTACATTTAGCTGTCGTCAAATATACAAGAACAGTCATTTCAATAGGTGTGTTGTTATTCTTGAGTATATTGTCTCAATCATTTTGTTTAGAGTATAATGTCCCTTTATTTTTATTGATTTTAAAAACCAGTCTATCACTTTAGAGCAGGTTACACAAATATCGCATATGAACAATTAATCAGTAGTTGCACAGAAGACAATATTCAGACATAAGTTAGTGGCAGCACAATTCAGCAAGTTTCTAATGCAGTCTAATTGCTCCCATTCTGCATTTGTCTAATCGTATTGTCTTATCCCATATGTTTTTTAGTATACAACAAGAGTCTGATGACTAGAAGCTTTTAAACAGAGCATGTCTTCTGACTCGATCCCTAGGCTGCATGTAGCCTAATATCAGTCACAGTGCAAATAGAGACACGTTTACCTTGCAAATGCACTGATGGTCGTCTTTGTCAATATAATCTAAAAATACTCTCCTTACACCTTACAAATATGTCTCACATTCAAAAAAAAAAAAAGAAAAATACTAGTTAGGTAGCCAGTATTGTGTTATTCCACCTTAACGATAAAGGATCCTGTCATTTAAGGACCAAGTGGAGAGTTTTGTGACGAGATGCCAAAAAGGACTTAGTGCACTTGAGACTATCGCTGCAAATGACATAGAGCAGAGAACGCTTTTCATACTATATCAACACCTGATCCTTTCAATGGTTGATTATGGCCTGGGAATGCTTACCGTCTCAAAGTGTGAGATGGACAAACTACAGCGGATTCAGAACGCCGCTATGCGGGTCATTCTAGGTTGCACTAAAGACACCCCAGACACCGCAACGTTTGCTGACGGTTGCAAGTAGGCACAACGTGCTGCACGCAAAGTCATATCTCAGGGTAGCTGCAGACACAGACCACCCTCTGCTTGAAGCTCTAGGTGAAGTTAAGGGTCATCGGCTGATAAGAGAGAGGTCCTAGATGGCTCAGGCAGAAGACACATTTAGACAGATTTGCACCCTTGAGAACATTAGGCGAGGAGATGAGTGGGTCAAAGTGCCACATAAACAGTCAGACTTGTGTAGAGTCATAATCAAGCTAAGCCGGGAATGCAGAGACTGGCCAGCAGGCGCCACAGATGTGGAGATTCAGCAATTAATTCAAGATAATGCATGCTAAGAGGATTTGATCATTTACACAGACGGTTCAGTGTCAAGAGGCAAAAGAAGTGCTTGGGGCTTCTTAGCAAAAGTTAATGGTCGATTTTTGTTGCAGGAGAGCCTAGCAGATGATACCACAACATCCAGCTTAAGAATGGAGGTGGAGGCGGTCACTGCAGCTTTCCGCTGGCTAGAGAACACGACACACACACACACACATCGTTATTGTAACTGATTCAGAAAACATGCTGAGGAAGATCAAAACAGGTATGCTTCGTGCAGAGTGGCATGCTTCGCTGCGGAGTACACGGGTGAGGAGTATTGTCTGCATTTTTTCACCGGGGCACGAAGGT
Source organism: Candidula unifasciata (assembly GCA_905116865.2). Classification (NCBI taxonomy): domain Eukaryota; kingdom Metazoa; phylum Mollusca; class Gastropoda; order Stylommatophora; family Geomitridae; genus Candidula; species Candidula unifasciata. The sequence goes on along the minus strand of CAJHNH020005747.1, from coordinate 12,264 downwards.
GTGTTGGAAAATGAAAACACGGACAGACTTGCTGGCCCTGCACAACTTGGTGGGAAAACTGGTACATGATAAGGCAGACGTAGTTAGTGCCTTGTGGGAGAGCGTTTACAGTTTGGAGTAGCAAATGGATCACCACAGTCTGTTGTGATTGATGCGGCGGGAAGTGATGAGAGGTTCTGGCAGATGCTTGAAGCTCAGCGGAAAGGCAAGACGGACGTTTAATCAGAATGCTACTGGCACCAATAATATCGGAACTCGTTGCTGTCTGCTGAGGATGCGGACGGAGCGCTTATGGGAATGCCCCGAGTGCTGTGATGTCGGTTCTTGAATCAAATCAAATCAACGGTGAAGTATCGGTACTACGTTTAAAACCAACGCAAGACGGTCTGATGCTGAATCGACTGCAGCAGGAATCGAACCCAGAACTCGGCATTAGGAAGCGCGTTTGCAAAGCCTAAGCCACAGGAGCAGACGTCTGACAGTCTAGTTATACAATAAGCTTGTAAACCCTAGTTTTTTCAGACGTTCTAATTACTACATGGAGATGACAGGTAACAGGAACCCTCACATAGCAGAATTGTTTTGTCTTGGAGACCGAGCTGTTCGACACCTGAGGCAGGTGACCAGATCAAATGAATCTTTAGTTCTTTAATGATTCGGTAAAATAACATAAAAGAACTGAATCTCCTAGACAAGAAATATAGATGAACAACTAGGTATGGGCGAATCCAGCAACACATATTTGGCAGGTGATTTACAAAAGCAAACAATAATCACGAGTTTAGAAGTTTTGATAAGTAAACAGCACTGCATTAAACATCCGTATGTTGAATGTTGAATTAAGAATGGACAACACAGCACTCTTGACACTCCCATAAGTTCTCAGTCCTCATCTTCAGATGCAAGCGTAGAATTACAATTCCTATGGTACTAGTAACCGTCAGATTGTATTTCCGTCCCATCCTTACCCTGAGTGTTGAGCATAAGCTACATTAAACATTCTTAGAACCAGGTTGCAGTCATAATAATTAATCGAGCAAAAGACAGAGAGAACATATTTATCAAGCCACATAAAGGGTTCTTTTCAAATTTTGATTTTAAATCTTTAGTTAAATGTTAGCACTAACTGTAGGAAAAATAGATACCAGATACTATTAGGCTAAGCAATATGAAATGTTTATGTTGAAATAGAATACATAGATGATATCACACTACTGCAGTTAACCCATACAAAGCAGCAGTCCTCTGATTACCTTTTTTAAGACAATGCCTAAAGGGAAACTGTTTGATTTTGACACAGAGAAATCTGATTCTATGAAATGCCGGGGTATCTCCATATTTTATTGATGTTTTGCATTTTAAAATACAATGTAGACATGATTACAACGAAAGCCAAGAAATGTATCCCAGCATTACAAGTTGTGGGCGCTGCAAACCCTTGAGCTACGGCTAATTATAATGATATAAATACAGGATAGGTCCCTCCACCATTGAATATGCAATGAATATCACGAAAAGTGGCACCCCATTAAAGTAATATATATATTTTTTTAAACTGGAAACGAAATGCACATTTTCCTTGGATGCACTATAAACACCTTCTGTAAATCATTGCGACACGCTTTTGATGTCCCCAAAATAGGTAACAAAATGGAGTTGTCCAGAGATTAGGTTTTCCTTAAGGTGAAATCAGACGTCTGAAAGCCATTTCATGAGAAAAAATTAGGTCTAAAAAGAGTAAAATACAAAAATCATGGATGAGCTGTGCTAAGGGAGCTTACATATAGGTTTGCCGTGTTACCGACAATAATCATCGAATTGATTAGATACCCACGCCTGCAGAGAGAAGATCTCTGACAAAGTAGATACGGTAGTCAAAACAATGAATGATAAAACACAGATGCCGGTGATGATGTACTGTACACAGACGGATCAGTAATTCTGGGCAAGAGAAGTGCGTGGGCATTCCAAGCCAGCTCATGATGGAAACACCATTAAGGAGACGGAAGGCGCCTTTGGTGATACAACTAGGAGCCTTGGAGTTTAACAATTGGCTGTAACAAGAGTTCTAGAATGTCTGGGTATTCAAGAGTTCACAGAAGTATGCATGCTCATTTACTCATTGAATATGATTAATAAAATTCAGTTGACATTCATCAGACAAGAATGGATTAGGTCACTCAGCACTCAGCGAATGGCTGGCCTGACCTTCATTTGTGTGCCGGTTGTTGGGGTGTTTGAGGGAACAAGTGTGCAGATTATATTACAGACACTGTGGTTGCTATGGCTGATCCTGTACTGGACAGAAGCGACGTTATCATTGCCATGTGTAGCACACACCACGATGAGAATACAACATGACTGCGTATCCATTTCTAGCTGATGGACATGGGACGGAAAAAGGGGGGGGGGTTGAGGGGGAGGAAATGGGTGCAGCCTGGAATCGCAAGAAATATAATATTTCACTAAAAGGACCAGCCGTTCAATTAATCAACACAGAAACGGAATTACCACATGTTTTACACTTATGGGGAGCTTGCGGAGGAGATCGGACCTGTCTAAGGTGCTGTATATAAAATCCTCACTAATCTCACTCTCTCAGTTCTCTTTCACAAGAGGCTTCAGAGAGATAATCCATGCCTTCCTGTCCTGTACAATCTTCTCTGCAGTTTGCTATGTCAGAGATGCAGCACTCTGTTCACTTTCCATCGTCACATTCTAGAAGACAATTCCTAATTTGGTTTTGGCGTCCAGTTGACTTGGTTTCTCACCATGGGCTTCCTTTCGGCTTTCACCGATACTCAGATTGACAGGAATACCCTGTCGCAAGACCGCTGGGCGTTTCGAGCACTTATTTTTCTCTTGCAGTTTCTATAACGTTGTAGTTATATTTTGTGTGTGTGTGTGTTTTGTGTGCGTGTGTGTGTGTGTGTGTGTGTGTGTGTGTGTGTGTGTGTGTGTGTGTTTTGTTTTAGGGCAGAGATTTCAACAGGCGTCCAACCTCCAAACCAGAAGTGAGCCAAATGTTACAAGTCTTAAGTATCACTGTACTGAGTTACATATATGTAACTCTGTGGCTAGTCTCCTAAAGGTGTGTATGAATTCTTATTGACACCGAAAATAGTATATCTATGAGATCACCTTTTAACCCTAAGCGCGGCAGCATAACATTGGGAGTAAAGTCTGTCAATTTGATATGGTAATTGCCTTGACTGTCTCGGTTCCTTCGAACTCCTGTAAATGTGCAGCTGGTACAATAAAAATAAATACTAGCCTAACCACGAAACCCCTGTACCTTAGAGCTCATTTGCTAAAAGTGGTGCTACGACTAGTTTAGAGTAAAGGAAATGACCCTTTTTCACGCCTACAGTAGTTTTAGTCATATAGGGCTATGTCGAGTGTGGATATGCACTAAAACACACCGATACTAACTGAGCAAATATTACATCAAAACAAAACGTAATGTTGTTAGAGAATTTGAATCTAAGATACGTGTGGTCGTGTCTCCGTGGACCCTGGAATTCCACGTAGAACCTTAGCCAAGAGCTGGTATATTGATTATTGAGCTCGGCAGGAAGCCAGTATATTTAAAACTAAGGGATCTTATGGCCGAATAGCTAAGGAGGGACATTGCCCTGTTCAGACTGCAGAAGAGGAGATCGATGTGACCGTCTGCACTCTCTAGGTCGTACTGTTGACCCATAATAAGTTGTTTGAAGATTGTTTAAATGTCTTTAGACGGGTGTGTCTAGGGTAGCGAGTGCTTAAAGTAATAGAGTGAATCTTCACCATTTATTTATGTTATTTGCACAATTTCTCATTTTAGATCAAAGTGTTTGTCAAATCCCCTTTTGAAGACCGTACACATGACCTTCAGCATTTTACTCCCATTTGGACGCATTGAAGTTGATTATTAGTGTTATAGGCTTCATGTTAAATCGTCGGAATTGATCTCTGACTGTTCTACTACACCTGGCCGATGGCATTGTAATTTATTTAATCTGCACTTGTTTTGGTACATGAAGCACTGGTCAGGTTAGACCTATATTTGATAGATCAATAAGCACTCAGTGAGTGATATGGTCAACATCATACTGGCCGCTTTACTTTTCAGGACTTACCTTGTATAAAAGTTAACCTAGGAGTCCAGGTCAATTTTTGGTTTAAATAAGCTCCATTTCCGTCTGGATCCTAACACACAACCTTCTGATCCTGGGGTGAGCGTCTAGCAGCTACACCACGGCGACTCTAATACAGATGGTGACTTAGACAATACTATTTCGCAGTCATATAATTAATGATAAATAAAATAGAATATTGATTTTTTTTACTAACTGGAAATTCTCTCATCCAATCTTTAAAGACATGCTCAGGGAGACATGCCAAGATTAATGGTCATGTCTGATGTGCAATGGAGATGGTCTTCACATAAATAACGAACAATTCTCGTCACAACACGTCCATTACTTTTTTTTTACTTACTTATTTCATCTTCTGTAATTAAAATAGCGAGTTATAATGTATCATTCGTGTGACATTAGTGTCACCGTTAATCAGCATAGTTCAAGTTTTGAATAGTCACGTTTATAGCGCATAATTAGCGCTAAGTTGAATATGAGATACACATCGCACTGGAGGCAGGACGAATTTAGAAAATAATACCAAAAATATCCCTAGCAGAGGAGAAGAGACACACTTAATAATTAGAAGGTTGATATTCTATTGGATCATACATTGAAACAAAAGGGAACCGCGTTAGCGCAGTTGATAAGAATCTCACTTTCAAATCCAGCTCAGGCTCGCCTACGCCCACGGTCGGTGTTCGAAACCGGGCGGCTCCCGGTTTTCACCCAGCCTCTAGGAAATTGGTACTAGAGAGATACTCTGTGGTAAATGGAGGAACGTCGCTGTAGCTACAGAGTTACGTGCGAACGGCGACACAGGCGGACAATTCTTATCAGCTGTCCGTACTGGTGGCAGAGCACTTATGATTTATAACCGTGTGCAATAACGCTGGTTCACATCTCCCGACTTTACCTTAACCTTTTTACATTGAAACAACGGTGACAAATAATTCAATGTTTGCATGACAGAAGTCAACAAAGAAAGCGACACAGACAAATTGGCTTTTTTGGGAAAAGACACACAGGGAAAGCTACGTACAGCAACAAATGGCATTATATATTCATAGTCAACTTACTGTCCATACTAAATAATTGTCCAAAGTGTGTGCATTTACAAAATCACAGCTGAGATCCCGAATGCACTGACTGACTTTCTACCCCACCAGGACATCACACAAGCGATAAACACCCGATGACGCAAAGTGCCACCATGTGGATGAGGATCGCCGTGGAGAGGTCCCTGAAACCGCGTTCAGACAGTTGGCCATATTTATGGCCTGCCTGTATTGCGGCCCCTTGCAAAAGCCAGGGTGGGGCTTTAAATAACAAAACATTTCGTCCTTAAAAGGACGAAAGTAGATATCGTCGTTGATCCCGAATGTAGGGGTGTAAGGACATTTTATACATCATAAAAAAAATCAAATCCTGCTATGCAATCTGACCTTATGCAGAATGGTCATGTCTGTGGACTAAATTATAAACAATCACCATCCAAAATACGACAATTTAAAACCATGTCAAAATCATGGCACCATAAGTCTGATAAATTGCCAATGGTTGTCTGGCAGTCTTAGTTTCAGCTTCATAGCAAACGGGTTACCCGATCTTTGCTCAGCTCCTGTGCCAACGAAAAACACACAGAATGTTTATCACAGTATTAGAATTGCAGTTCATCATTGATGGTAGCAGAAGTCGCCAACAGATCAGCAGTTGCCAACGCGATTAATTTTAATCACATACGGGCACCACAACACTGCACGACAGGCATCGCGACATTTTCTGAATCTACAATTCACACCAACACGTTGTTCACAGTCGAAAAAACATTCTAAATGTAATCCGCAGCTCACAGGGTCACGCCATGCAGTCAGCTCAGAAGCTGGGCAACGAAACTATATCCAGTTTACAAATGGAGCAAAAATGCATCGGCCACTGTCCGGCAGAAGCAAAAAATTTGCCTCTGTTTCGAACAGTGCCGCTGCCTAACGTCCATTTTGACCGGAATTCAAATTCAATTCGCTAATGCACAGACCTGGTCCGAATACTTCAAACATAATAAAAACGTAAACAAACGAAATCTTAGCAGATGAACTGTGTGCTGGTTGCTTGAAAAAGCACAGTTCAGCAGAAATTCATTGCATATATCTTGTGTGAACAATATCAGTGCCAAACACATTTACATAGTGTATTAAAAATTTTACAAAAGTCCCTTGATATAAAGTCATAATTCGCAATCTAGGAAATTGTAGAAAAAGTACAATATAGGTAAACACTTGCGATAGTTTCATTGAACAGATCAATGCCAAAACTCTAAGTGGGATTTAATTATTGGACAAATATGGAGATCGTTTCAAACAATAGCAGCAGTCAGACAGTGTGTCCATCTCTACAAGCATATTTAACATCTTCGTAGAAAGAATAATAACATGCTTTAGAAAAACCAAACATCACTCATCAGTCAGCACATGGAAACGAGTTATAATTATCTAAGCCTTGCAGATAATATCTCTGGGTTCGCCGGGAAGAACAAGTGCTACCTGAATTCGTAGACCGATTTAATGAAACATGTACCACGTTTGAAACGGCAATCTGCTTAGCGATCACATGCTGAAAACTCCAGTGGAAAGTTATGATTGTTCGTCTACTTACTGTGCTCAATGCGAGCAGCATGGGTTATTTAACAGGACAGACCCATCCAAGTAGAACATAACAGGAGACATGGAAAATCAACAAACAGAACACCCGCAAGGACAGGGATAAAAAAACAACATTGCAAACATAACTAAGGGGACGAAATATACAAAAGAAGCTGGCTTCGTACCCATCTTCAGCAGCAAACAAAAAGTTCCGATCCCTATTGCACCAGTAACTGTCTGATTATAAACATGTCTAGCCCTTCCCTTGAGTGTTGAGTGTCGGCCAGATCCCATGGTAACTCCTTGCAGCGCCATTCTACTCAGACCGTAATGATCTATTTGCGCTTCTCAACTGTTTACTCGCTTCCAGCGGGCTCCACGGTGTCTAGAATCTTATGGAACGATGCAATCCCCTTTGGTACGGGAATAAGGTTGATATAAACTTCTTCCAAATCAATCCCAGTGTGTAAGATGAAATGTGCTTGCAACTAAAGCAGGCCACATAATAATTACAATTGGAGCAATTGCTTTCATTAGATCGAAACTGGTTTTAAATCCATATATTAACAGCAATATGAGATTCACAGATCACCCTGTGTTGCATTTTTTTCCGGCAATTTGACATTATTGCGTTATGCTGATAGCTAGGTAGTCATACATACTTAAGGCCTTTCCTGTGAATGTATACAAACATAGCAGTACATTCAATACACTGTTTAGGGACAATAGCAGTCATTTGTAATTTGAAGGAAAAAAATATGTATCGGCAATTGTCAATTAAGAGTATATTTTAAAACTGGGAACACGCACACACATAAACACACATACATACACACACACACACACACACACACACACACAAAGACCAACACATATTATATTAATTATAAATAATGTTTTTATGTAATATGCATGCAATAATGACTGTACTAACGATAATGAATGTACTAACAAGATGAACAGCATTCACTATATAGTATGTAGATATTTAAAAATAAGTTTTACAAAATCATTCTACAATTTTGCACCAAGACTAATAAAACCTGTCATACTTTGTTAGTAATATTAGGAATGTACACAATATGTGTATTAAATAAATCATATGAATACAAACAGGGGATTTTACTATTGAGAATTCAAGCCACGTAGTTTATAATGTAAGCTAGGCATTACTATATTTGTCGGTGAATATGACGCTCTCTTGCATGCATCCAAACCGTTAACAGAAATTGTCCAGAAGAAAAAGAAACTCAAATTTAAATGGTGCACCGATTCAATATACAAATCTCTAATTCCGGCCGTTTTTCCCACTGAGTTGAGTTGTGTTGAGTCAATAATTGACATCACAGCACTCAGGACATTTCCATGCATACTCCCCCCTCATCTTTAGCAGCCTGTGCAGAGTTCCAATACTGATGGCACCGGTCACAATCTGGTTAATTTCCCACATTTTACGTTATATTCACTTTTATGTGTTCATTTTGCACAAAACTTAAAGCTGGGACCACCAAATCCTTTGTAACGAAACGACGATCTGCTGACCTATTGCACTGTTTTTCAATATATTATTTCACCTGGGGTTTTAACCTTGCGACGCAGGAATGGAGGCTTACTATGTTTTTCCATATTCCGCACCAGCATAAGGAAAAAAATGTGTAACCCTGGCCGCTATATTTTAGTGATAATTACACATCACAATCAAAGAACCTATTACAAATTGCAGTTTACAAAAATGACTAATTACACTGTTATCTACAAACATAATATACAAATACTAGAGAGGTTTGTCTAATTTTGAAATGGCACAATTTAAATGTACAATCAATAACCGACATTTATCTCTCTTGAGAATCAACACAGTTATTTTGAACAACGTAGTATTCTAATAATTTGGACAGAAATAATACACTGCACATTTTTTTTTTGCCTGACATATTTCGCTGTATCTTGGCAGGTACATTACTGCAGATTTACATCAAAACATTATGTAACAAACAAAATGAATCTTCTGTGCTGAAATACATAAGGCACACTGTCAAAAAAGTCGTTATCATGGTAAACACATGGCAGATCTTGAATTTTAAGTGGCGAGATCTACCGCCATCACCTATCACAAGTTGCCTACCATGCTTCTTTGTTAAAACAGCTTCTAATTGTATATTAACTTAATTCCGTCTATCCTCATACTGCTATCTCCCTCTCCTTCAAATGCCTCACATCTATCTTTTTTGTATGTGTGCAAACAACATTGTGACATCTTTAACTATCTATAATTTTTAAAATGTTTGTGTGTATGTGTGTGTATATATATATATATATATATATATGTGATGACCCTGCTTTGCATGGTCTCCACGAGCACATTGTGGCAAGCAGGAAGTCCGTGCTACAAGTGACGGCACGAGATATTTGTGGCCGGTGGAGTAAGCGAGGCGAAGCCCGAGCTAGCCTCGTGGTCAGTCGATCATCAAGAAGTTCAAGATTATTATCAGTCAGGAAGCTACATAGAACCACCTTCAACCAAACGATCAAGAGTAAACCTGAACAATTATCAAGAATTGACATTTTATCATTCTTCACTTGTAAAATTGTCTTATTTCAACCAAAATCAGAAATCACCAACCAGTACTGTACAGGGAATGAACAGAAACATATCAGCCACTGAATTATTCAAATTTGAAAATCACCATCAAGGAACACGAAAGTTTTTTTCTTCTTCAGACACCTCAAAATCGACCATTGAAACATTTCAAAATTATCAAATTCTAAGCGACACTACAAGAGCATCTATACAATATCAAGATCGTCGAATACCAAACGTATCATAAAATAAAGAATGCGAGAATAATGAAGCATTCCTACAGTTTAAGCGAAGACAACAGACAACCAAAATGTCAATATTTCTAGTGTTCACAAGTATTTACTTGTGAAAGTTAATCAAGTTAATTATCTAAAGTGTTTGTGTACATAAATAAATATTAAATTAATGAAGTATTTTAAAAAAGTGCATAAACACCTGATTTCATTTATAAAAAACAGTCACATACTGTGTGTATTGAACACCTTCCGTTTAATTCCATTATTAATTTTTTTTTTTGGGTGCCATATCAGTGTATACAGTCACTGAACACTGATAATAGATTGTGTGTAACTCTTAAAATTAAAGTATATTTTTAGTCAGTATATCTCTAAGATTTAATCATTCAAGCATACTACTGAGAGAGACCCCAGAGCAGAGCAGACTGTCGAGCAAACCAAGGAATGACGACCTTGAAAGCAAGCGCCAGAGTACAAGCAAGACACACACAGCCCTGCAGGGATGGATCAAGATCAAGAATAGTTAATGTAATGAATGGGAATTGAAAGAGAATAAAAAGCCATGAATGATGAATGAAAGATTTGTGGGTAGTATTTTTAATAGTGTACATGTATTTTACTTAGGTTAGTAGTTCATTAGGATTATTTTAGGATTCATGTAATAACAGTAGTTCAAAAGTTTTAAAAAAAAAAATTCTCTCCCCAGGAACAGCCCAGAAGAATGGAATTAGTAAGATGTAGCAATAGATAATAAAGGGAAAAATTTTTTGTCCACAGAATGACTTTGATAAAAAATATTTAATTTCAAATGTTTTGGCATAGGTACACAGCACAGGGACATGGTAAAGTTGTCCACCACACCCAAGATTATAAACTGCTATAATTATACTGATGCTGACTAAATTGATGGTAAAGAAAGAGTGCACGCATCAAAGCACAAGCATAGTAGAGGAGTTGAACTCATCTATGTCCATCTAAAGGGGGAAAGGTGTCTGAGATTCCTTGGGGTTAACTACCCTGTTAAAGGTGGCTATAGACTTGGAGGAAACTCTAAGATCTATGAAAAATATATCTCAACTATCATTGTTTTTATGTTGGATTCCTTGGGGTTGGGTAATTACTCTGTGAAAGGTGAGACTTTGGTCTATGAAAAAATATCTCAACATGCATTTTTTTTTTCCTGTGATGTAAGCTTCCTTTGGGGTTTGGGTATTACCCTGTAAAAAAGGTGTTGTAGAGGCTTTTGGGAAACTAGAGGCACAAATGTTAAATATATCTTACCACTATCATAATAGGCTATAGAGTCCTTGGGGTTAAACACCCTGTGAAAGGTGAGTGTAAGAAATATTGGTACAATGCCAATTTTCTTGTGGTAAATATCTCAAGCTGACCAGCATCATCGTAACTATCAGCATTTCACTTTAAACCCGATAGAGTAGATATAGTGACTAGACAATACTACGTGCAATTTTGGAAGAGGGTTTAAAAATTTTCACCAGCTCGTACTAGGAAAACATGCAAAAAAATTTTTAAGCTTTTTTAAAAAGGGCAGTAATTGAGGAAAATCAAAAACCCAAAATCCCTATTGCAAAAAATTAAAATTTAATTTACTATCTAGGGTTAAAATGAAAATGAATTTGTTTTCCTAAAGTGTCATTTTTTAAAAAAAGGGGGGATGTGATGACCTGTTTTGCATGGTCCCCACGAGTAATTTGGGGCAAGCGGGAAAGTCCTGCTACAAGTGCGGCACAAATATGGGGCCGGGGGAGTAAGCGAGGCGAAGCCCAGCTAGCCTCGTGGTCGGGCGATCATCGAAGTGGAAGAAGGTTGTAGAAATTTAAAGATGTAGTTTTATGTTGGAGGGTCTTTTCAAATAGTCCGAGTGAAATAAAGTGAAATAAAGGGCGAGAAAAAACTGACAGATTTAAAATGAAGCTGAGGGCGTTAGTGTGTGTTTCAACCCTAACTTAAGCTGGTTACGTCAAGGTCATTCCAAGCAGACCACGACCTTCCAATCTACGTTTCGATTCATTCCAGGCAGCATGCAGCGTAGGGCCTAGGCTCTCCCCGGGCCCCCGTGCTTTTAATGCCAAAAGCCCTCAAGTCTTGTATCCTCTTCACGGTGGTCGCCCCTGCCTCGCCTTCCAAAAATGCACCCTTTCCACACCGCTTTTCCAAGCCACCATGACGCTTGAGTGGCCAAAAAACTTCAAAATTCCCGGGGAAAGGGGGCTGTTTCATAAAACCCTTCTCCTGATGTTCAACTTGTTCAGAATTTTTTTCCCCTTTCCCGATCCCGGGGGATCTAAGAATTTTTTCTGTAACATTTCAAATTTAAAAAAAATCCAATCTTTTCCCTCAGTGACTGAGTGAAGTCTAAAAACTCACAACTTAAAATTCCAATGAAATGCATAATCTCAGATTTTTTTCTATAACCAAATTTTCTAGTGCTTTGCCAAGGTTCTTTTTGTATTTAATATCTGATTAAAGCAAATCTTCTTCTTTTGACAAACGCCGGTTTTTCACAAAAGCCCAAGTTTCTAAAAACCCGTAACATTTTTATTTGTTCATTTCATTGTGACAGCGGTTTGGGTCTGTATTTACTGAGGCATCATTTTTTTTTGTGTGTTTCAATTTAAAAAAAAAAAAAGATTCACTTCTTTGCTGGTTTTTTTTATGGCAAAAAT
>CAJHNH020005746.1:455953-653064 GCA_905116865.2 Candidula unifasciata | reverse complement strand
GACTATGGAGGTAACTAGGGTATCTTCTTCTTCTCCAACGCGTCCACAGGCTCGAAGGAAGCTCCCAATCAGGCGACTCTTACGACATGCTTGTTGTGGAGACAGTTGTTATCACTTCTTCTTCATCTTCTCCTCCTCCTCTTTCATCTTGTATCTCAGCGAAGCCTCGGGGGGAGATGTAACATTCGCTGATGAGCTATGTCAAGAGCACTATTAGGATTGTTCATTTAACATCCGAATAACAAAATAAGTGATAAGTGATAAGAAAATAAGTGATAACAACTAGGCAAAAGCTACAAACATTAGCTGCACACAAGCCACCGCTTGAGCTCTTCATTGACAAGATACCTATTGTTAATGTAGTTAAACACAAAACAGGTGTTTTAATTGACAGCCATTTAACTTGGAGTTCCCATGTTCATGCCATGACCAAAAAAGAAGCACAACAAGTATATCAACTTGGAAAAATTCAGCACTTTCTGGACGAAAATACACGTAAAATATTTTACGCATCCTATATTCAAACGCATATTGACTATTTATTGTTCCACAATATGGGATGGCTGCTCCAAATCTAATGTCAAACGGCTGAGTTCTCTACAAAATAGGGCCCTACGCCTAGTTTCCGATATAAACTACGTCGAGAAAAATCTTTTATATGGACATCTAAGGCTTTTGCCATTAAGTAAACGTTTAATTTTTAATAAGGCCAAATTTATTCACAAAATCCTATCTAAAGATACTCCAAATTACATCGACCGATTTATTCAATCTAATCCTAAGAATAGCAAGCGACTAGGTTTATTACATTTGCCTAAACCTAGAATTGATTTATTTAAAACAAGTCTAGCATATTCTGCTGCTCATTTATGGAACCTTCTTCCACTCGATCTGAAAACTACAAAAAGTCCCTACTCATTTAACCGCAAACTCTTTCATTTCATGATTATCAGTGATTATATGCCACCTTAAATGTAGTTAATAATCCACAATGCATTACTAGTTATAATTAATTGCAGTACGTATGACATGTTTGTATGCGTATATGTGTGACATGCAGGCGTGTGTAGGCGTATTTGTGTATGTATGATTCTGTGTATGTATGGGTAACTGTATACGTTTGTGTGTATGTCTCTGTGTGTAGGCGTGTGTCTGTGAGTGTGTCTGTTTGTCTGTATGGTGTCTGGGTACTTGTCTGTAGGTGTGCCTGTGAGCGTGTCTATTTTTGTGTCTCTGTGTTGTTTCGTCCATATGCGTGCTTTTATGTGCATATGTATGTGTGTATGTAAGCATGTGTGTGTGTGTGTTTGTCTGTCTGCGTGTCAGTGTGCGTGTCAGTCTGTGTTGTGTGTCTGTGTGTTTTTTTATGTCTATCTGTATGTGTGGCTGCGTGTGTGTCTGTGTGTGTGATTGTATGTGGATATGTGTGGGTGTGGCTTGGCTGCATGTTTGTCTGTGTGTGTGTGTGTGTCTGTCAGTTTGTGTGTATCTATGCTGTGTCTGTAGGTGTTTCTGCGTGTGTGTCTTTGTGTCTATGCCTGCTTGTGTCTTCGGCTGTGTGTTTCTCTGTGTGTTGTATTTGTATGTTCATCTTTTTGATAATGTGTGTGTGCGTCTGCATGTGTGTGTCTGTGCGAGTATTTGGCGTCTGTGGGTGTGTTAGTATGTGTTTGTGTATATCTCTGTGTGTCAGTGTGTGTGAGTGTGCCATTATGTGTCTGTAGGTGTGTTTGGCTCCATGTGTATCTGTGTCTGTCTGTGGATGTGCGTGGCTTTGTGTGTATCTGTGTGTCTCTATCGGTGTGTCTATTAAATAATGTCTGCGTGTCTCTGCTTGTGTCGGGTTATGCGTCTGTGTGAATGTCTGTGTGCGTATGTGTGACTGTGCGTGTCTGTGTGTGTGTCTATCTGTGTATGTGTGGGTGTTGCGTATGTCTATGTGTGTGTCTGTTTCCCTGCCTGCGTGTGTGTATGTGTTTGTGTGTATACCCGTGACTGCATGTGTGTGTTTGTGTGTGTGTGTGTGTCTGTATGTGTCTGGGTTGTGTGCTTGTGCGTTTTAGAGCGTGTGTGTGTGAGTGTGCATGTATGTATGTATGTATGTATGTATGTATGTATGTATGTATGTATGTATGTATGTATGTATGTATGTATGTATGTATGTATGTATGTATGTATGTATGTATGTATGTATGTATGTATGTATGTATGTATGTATGTATGTATGTATGTATGTATGTATGTATGTATGTATGTATGTATGTATGTATGTATGTATGTATGTATGTATGTATGTATGTATGTATGTATGTATGTATGTATGTATGTATGTATGTATGTATGTATGTATGTATGTATGTATGTATGTATGTATGTATGTATGTGTATGTATGTATGTATGTATGTATGTATGTATGTATGTATGTATGTATGTATGTATGTATGTATGTATGTATGTATGTATGTATGTATGTATGTATGTTATGTAGTGTTATGTATGTATGTATGGTATGTATGTATGTATGTATGTATGTATGTATGTATGTATGTATGTATGTTATGTATGTATGTATGTATGTATGTATGTATGTATGTATGTATGTATGTATGTATGTATGTATGTATGTATGTATGTATGTATGTATGTATGTATGTATGTATGTATGTATGTATGTATGTATGTATGTATGTATGTATGTATGTATGTATGTATGTATGTATGTATGTAGGTATGTATGTATGTATGTATGTATGTATGTATGTATGTATGTATGTATGTATGTATGTATGTATGTATGTATGTGTATGTATGTATGTATGTATGTATGTATGTATGTATGTATGTATGTATGTATCGTATGTATGTATGTATGTATGTATGTATGTATGTATGTATGTATGTATGTATGTATGTATGTATGTATGTATGTATGTATGTATGTATGTATGTATGTATGTATGTATGTATGTATGTATGTATGTATGTATGTATGTATGTATGTATGTATGTATGTATGTATGTATGTATGTATGTATGTATGTATGTATGTATGTTATGTATGTATGTATGTATGTATGTATGTATGTATGTATGTATGTATGTATGTATGTATGTATGTATGTATGTATGTATGTATGTATGTATGTATGTATGTATGTCTGTATGTATGTTATGTATGTTGTATGTATGTATGTATGTATGTATGTATGTATGTATGTATGTATGTATGTATGTATGTATGTTGTATGTATGTATGTATGTATGTATGTATGTATGTATGTATGTATGTATGTATGTATGTATGTATGTATGTATGTATTGTGTATGTCATGTATGTATGTATGTATGTATGTATGTATGGATGTATGTATGTATGTATGTATGTATGTATGTATGTATGTATGTATGTATGTATGTATGTATGTATGTATGTATGTATGTATGTATGTATGTAATGTATGTATGTATGTATGTATGTATGTATGTATGTATGTATGTATGTATGTATGTATGTATGTATGTATGTATGTGTGGTGTGTGTGTGGGTGCATGTTCGTATGTATGTGGATGTATGGGTGTACTGGGTGCCTATGTGTTTTTGTGTAAGTGTGTGATTAGGCTTGTGTGTATATGTGGGTGTGTGCTTTGGCGCTTGAGCGTGTGCACATATTTTACCACCCATGCTTTTTTTTTGACTTCATATCCATAATATGCATATTTTTACATGAATATGACATGCTTCATTGATGAAATACAACTGCTGTGTGAAAGATAGAAGTTTGGAAGGGCTGAATGTAAGACAGGCCTAATTTGTAACCCTTTAAAAATAAAGTTAGCTCGTTCGTTCGACAGTAGGTGTATTCTTGTTTTCCCCATAACTGGACCTCAGGACTCACATGGAGAGCTGCAGAATCTTAATCAGTAATCTGGCTGGACACACAGACCTTCACACAGTGGGTCTTGTTTTCTGAGTGACTCATTGAATATTCTCAAGAAGACTAAGAGGGCTAGACCGAAGCACTACCAGCTCCAGCTGACAGGTAGTGCTGCTGACGTCACAGGGTCGGGCTAACGATGCGTTAAAGCAGCGGTCCTCAAACAAGAAAAAAAAACCTATTTTTTTTAAAGTGGCGAGGGAAGACGAACTTAAATAGTAACTTCTAAGTATCTACACGCCTTCTTGAATAATTTCACGTTTTAGTTGACTTTTCTTGATTATTGCCGAGCTCCCCTAGCATACGCTCACGACACCCCAGAGTGCATCGGCACCCAGTTTGAGAACTGCTGCGTTAACGCATCGTTAGCCTGACCTGGTGACGTCATCAGCACTACCCATCAGCTGGACCTGGTCGTGTCCTGAAGACAGTGGGGGGTATCTCTGAGAAAGTTATTGCTAGGGAATAAAAAGATCCATCCCTTGTTCCTACAAAGGCATGCAGTTGAGGAACTGTTAGGCTTGCAAGTAAAGCTATTTTTGTTTTTTTCAGGATGGGTTAAGGAAGGGTGTTGCAGTGGGCTCTTTCTCACAATACACACGTCTTCACACACTCTATACTTTCTGACAAGATATTGTACAACTAAATGTTTGCTTTGATAGAATGAACATCATTACAGACTTTGTACCTCTTCCTAATTTCCATTAAAAATTGTACTTTCTTACAATACTCACCTCAACACGTTTAGGATTTAAAAAAAAAAATACAAAATCACTACATATGCTGCACTTTTTAAAAAACACTTTCCGATAACGTCTGTACTTCTGAACTTTTTCACAGCACATACATACTTCTCTAAATACTTAATTTTCTCACAAAACATACACCCCCCCCACCCCCCCCACCACACATTCATTCTGTACAAACAACACACACACCAACACACACACACACACACACACATATATATATATACATATATATATATATATATATATGCGAGTATATAAGAATCTTCTAGCGTTGTTTTTCGCTATCTCTTTTTGCACATTTCTTTCCAGTGGTTACAACATGGCCCTGTTTCCTTCTCTTCAAAACCAGTCCAAAAAATGATGATTGCCTCTTTCTGATGTTTGCAATAAGTTGTTTGCAGACCCGAGCCTCGTTTACATCTTTCAAAACACGCCCAACAAACACAATATTTAAACGAAACAAACAAATTATAATCTGTGCCAGCTTTATTAAACGAAAGAAATAATTTCCGGTGACTGCATCCGAGTTGTGCACATCGTTAATACTGTTAACTAAACTTAAATGTTCTAGCTGCAGCAAGTCTGTCTGGAATTTCTGCTAATGTCTGTCTAAAGAAAAAACTTATATAGATTCTGATTAATATATTATCGATAGATTGTTAATGTGTACGTTCAATAAATCGTGAAAGTTTCATATTCAGTGCAGACTGGCAGGTGTTAATTTCGGCTGCAGGTGATGAAGAAATCTGGAAGACGTTAGACACAGAAAGCCTGGCAAGCTTCAACTTCCTCGAAGTTGTTGGCGTTGCCTTGACAACCACCATAGTTGAAGACTTCACACTGGGCAGTGTTGATGTTGTAGAAGAAGCGCTGAAAGGAACCTCGGCATGGACCCACCTCCGGCTCCAGGGTGCAGTTGCTGGCTGCAAACAACAAACATAACTAATACTCTCTAGCAAGTGTAAAGTTTAAGCTCATATCTGTAACCACACGAAATCAGACAGCCAGACTACACAGAGATACGACTATAGGCTAAACAGGGGCACAGGAAGAAGAAGAAGAATATATACGTATACCATCATCATCATCATCATAAATCACTTCTGCCGTTAAGCGCCGTGGGGAGGAATAATTTGCGATCCAGTGCACGTTGGCTGCCACTAGCTATTGACATGCCGTAAAGGAGTAGAGTGTCTTTAATGTTGTCTATCCATATATCTTGCTCTTGTAGCTGATCTTCTGAGATGTAGTGCTTGTGATGGTATTTGATCTTGTTGCATTCTAACGAGATGGCCAAACCACTTGATCTGCTGTTTCTCGATGAATCTAGTACAAGGTGTCGTTCCCACAATTTGCCTGATAGTTTCATTATTCACTCGATCTCGTATGGTATATACATATATAATTTTGTAAAAGAACATTCCAGAAAGAAATAATGTGCGTTCCAAAACATCAAGTTTTTCTTTAATTATGTCCAGTTTGGTTTGAAAAGTTTTCGGTTTGATTTGAGAAATGTCCTGAGTGGTTTTAAAATCGCCCAGTCTGATTTGAAAAAACGTCTTCAGTTATTTGAAAATCGTCCAATTTGATTTAAAAAACGCCCTAGATGGTTTGAAATGTGTCCAGTTTAAAGTGAAAATGGCTGAAACACAGAATGTCTAAATGACAGCAAGTTCATATCCGTCTAGTTACAGAGCCGAGACAGAAGCACTCCTAGTGGCTTGTGACTTTCTGAATAGACAACAGCTCATCTTTATGACTGATGCTAAGTCGGTTCTACGAGCAGTTTTTACCCCAAAAACACACGCAGTTTGTGGACTTGGCGCAGCAACGGATTCCCTTAGGCGTTTTTGTAGAACCCTCTGTACTGCAATGGATCCCAGGTCAACGTGGCTTGGAAGACAAAGAAACAGCCGACAGACGGGCCAGAAGTGGCGATGACATAGTGCAATCAAATTGCGACTGATTATCCAATAAAGACATGAAAGAAACAGTCATCATTTTTTTTTTTTTTTTCATGTTAAAGGAAGAAGGACACATAAACATATTTTGAAATACTGTCCGGGAAATGCAGGAGTGCGAGGGAATTGAAGATCGGATTTTCTAGCTACAAAAGTAAAAGCTCGTATTGGACAAGGGAGATATTCTGAAGACCATATATAAAAGACTTTTGGCAAAAGGCACCAGATTAGATGAAACAACATAGGCAAGAATGTGTGAACGAGGGATACAGTTTGGGACCGGTAAGGAAGGACGAATGAGAAGAAGAGATCGGCGTGTGTATAATCATTGTGCTACGGGAACAGCATCTACACCTTACGACATTAGCTGCGAGAGACGGAGCATCTATGTGTATGCCCGGTGTGCTATGGTGTCGATTCTTAAATAAGTAAATCAGTAAACATATTGTAACTGCTGGAAAGATCTATGGAAAACAGAGACAGTGGAAGACAGCGCGATACTCCTGACAGCGTCTTTCATGGCAAGAAGGGATATCAACACACGAACTGATACATGCTGTTGAAAATCGCAGATTGTACAAAGGTAAAGATCGCAGATTGTGAGGAGGCAAAGACCACAGGTTGTGGAGAGGCAAAGACCACAGGTTGTGGAGAGGCAAAGATCACAGGTTGTGGAGAGGCAAAGATCACAGGTTGTGGAGAGGCAAAGATCACAGGTTGTGGAGAGGCAAAGACCACAGGTTGTGGAGAGGCAAAGATCACAGGTTGTGGAGAGGCAAAGACCACAGATTGTGGAGAGGCAAAGACCACAGATTGTGGAGAGGCAAAGACCACAGATTGGGGTGAGGCAAAGACCACAGGTTGTGCAGGTTGTGGAGAGGCAAAGACGACAGGTTGTGGAGAGGCAAAGTTCACAGATTGTGGAGAGGCAAAGACCACAGATTGTGGAGAGGCAAAGACCACAGATTGTGGAGAGGCAAAGACCACAGATTGGGGAGAGGCAAAGATCACAGATTGTGGAGAGGCAAAGACCACAGATTGTGGAGAGGCAAAGACCACAGATTGTGGAGAGGCAAAGATCGCAGATTGTGGAGAGGCAAAGACGACAGGTTGTGGAGAGGCAAAGACCGCAGGTTGTGGAGAGGCAAAGACCACAGATTGTGGAGAGGCAAAGATCACAAGTTGTGGAGAGACAAAGACCGTAGATTGTGGAGAGACAAAGACTACAGATTGTGGAGAGGCAAAGACCACTGGTTGTGGAGAGGCAAAGACCACAGAATGTGGACAGGCAAAGACCACAGATTGTGGAGAGGCAAAGTCGACAGATTGTGGAGAGGCAAAGACCACAGATTGTGGAGAGGCAAAGACCACAGATTGTAGAGAGGCAAAGATCACAGATTGTGGAGAGGCAAAGACCACAGATTGTGGAGAGGCAAAGACCACAGATTGTGGAGAGGCAAAGACCACAGATTGTGGAGAGGCAAAGACCACAGATTGTGGACAGGCAAAGACCACAGGTTGTGGAGAGGCAAAGACCACAGGTTGTGGAGAGGCAAAGACCACAGATTGGGAAGAGGCAAAGACCACAGATTGTGGAGAGGCAAAGACCACAGGTTGTGAAGAGGCAAAGACCACAGATTGTGTAGAGGTAAAGATCACAAGTTGTGGAGAGACAAAGACCACAGATTGTGGAGAGGCAAAGACCACAGATTGTGAAAAACGGGGAAATGATTTAAAAAAAATTTCTAAAAAACAAAAATTTCAAAAGAGGGGGAAAAGGAAAAGAAATTAAAAAATTTCCATCAGTAAAAAAAACCAAGTTTTGGGCCCAGTTATTTTGCCAACTTTTACAGCATGTCGTCCCCCCGTTTAGGATAACTTTAAAATAATCGAATAAAATATTCATTCCCATTTTCCATGAACATTTGTCGCCAAAAATAAATTCACAACAAAAAAAAAAAATTTAAAATTTTATGAATATGGAATAGATGTCTAAAAGGGGCTACAGAAGGATTTAAAAGAAAAAAAAATCGGGAAATGCGATCAAAAAGGAGGAAAGTCGGCACAAAACCCAGTTCTACATTAGAGGGGAAAGGGGACGCAAATCAAATGGTCTGTCCTTTTAGAGAAAAGGCCCCTTTGTGACATATCCCAACCCCAACAAAATCGCACCAAAAAAAGGAGGATTAGGAAAAAGAAGAAAATTTTAGTAGCAGCAGTAGCAGCAGCAAACCCAGCAGCAATAGAAATAAAAATTTTTAAATTAGCAGCAGAAATAGTAGAAGCAGTAACAGTGTAGTAGTAACAGTTTTTTTATTTTATTTTTTTACTACTATTCTACTACTAAAACTGGGAGTAGTAAAAGTAGTAGTAGTTTTAGTAGTAGTAGTAGTAGTATAGAAATATAGTAGTAGTAGTAGTATTAGTATAGTATAGTAGTATTATGTAGTATAGTAGTATAGTATAGTAGAAAGTAGTATAGTTGGTAAGAAAAAGAAGAAGAAGAAAAAAAAGGAGAAGAAAAGGGACGATGATCTGATGATAGGTTTATGATTGAGTTTATGATAAAGAAAGAAGAAAGAAAAAAAAAAGAGGAAGCGGGCTCTTACGAAAGGGCTGCGGACACCCGGGATGGCAACGGGCCCCAAGGCGCAACATCATTTTTGGCGTACATGGTGGCTTGGCTGGTGCAGTGGCGGGAATCTGGACTCGGTGGAAGAATGCAGGAAGTGATGGGCAGAGAAATCCGACCAGGTTATATAGGGTGTGGCGCAGATCACTTTACTGGATGATGTGACAGCTGCACACATAGTTACCCGTTCAAGTGTCTCGTATACATCTGGCGCAGGTGTACGATCTGGGGCAGTAATCTGGTAAGTGGTGTTGTTGCACTTGATGCGTTGTTGGTCGTTGCGCTAACAGCTTTACAAATGTGCTCACATACAAGGGTTATTTTTTTTTAAAAAAAAAACATTAAAATTTCGGGTTACTCCCCAAAAAATTTTAAAAAAAAAATTTAAAACCGGGCCCTTAATTTTTTTAACCCCCCCCCCCCCCCCCCCCCCACAACCCCCCCCCCCCCCACCTTTTTTTTTCCCCAAAAAAAAAGGGGGCCCAAAGGAAAAATTTTTGAAAGGTTGGGGGGGGAAAAAAAAAAAAAGGGGGGGGTTTTTTTTCCCGGGGGGGGAAAAAAAAAAAAAAAAAAAAAAAAAAGAAAAAGAAGAAAGAAGAAAAAAAAAGAAAAAAAAGAAAAAAAGAAGAAAAGAAGAAGAAGAAAAAAAAGAAGAAAAGAAAGAAAAGAAGAAAAAAGGAAGAAAAAAGAAGGGAAAAAAAAAAGGGGAAAAAGGGAAAAAATAAGAAGAAAAGAAAGAAGAAAAGAAAAAAAAAAAAAAAAAGAAAAAAAAAAAGAAGGAAAAAAGGGGGGAAAAAGAAAAAGGGGAAATAAGAAGGGGAAAAAATTTAAAAAAAAAAAGGGGGGGGGAAAAAAAAAAAAAACCCCCCCCCAAAAAAACCCCCCCCCCGGGGGGGGGGGGTTTTTTTTTTTTTAAAAAAAAAAAAATTTTTTCCCCCCCCCAAAAACCCCCCCCTTTTTTAAAAAAAAAAAAAAAAAGGGGGAAAAAAAAAAAAAAAAAAAAAAGAAGAAAAGAAAAAAAAAAAAAAAAAGAGGAAAAAAGCCCAAAAGGAAAACAACAAAGGCCAACTTTATTTCCGGGGGAAAGAAAATATGCGCACAACAATCTGTGCTAATAACTATCACTTCATCAGCATCAAGTGCCTTGCCAGGGGGCTTAGGCGTTCATGCATCCCCACAGATCTCGGTCTTTGGTATTCTGGATCAACTCCACTGATAATATTTCTCCATGCCACACTCTTAAGCCAGCCACCATCATTTCTCTGGTCTTGCTATGCCTCTTCCATCCGTGTTGATCTTTCCAGTGGCTGATAGCCCTTATTGGGGGTCGAGTCACGTGATATCATTTTATTTACCACAACTTTTCTTTTAGGCAGCGTGTTGTGTGTGTGGACCATGAAAAAGAAAATGTGCTGCGCGGCCATTTCTATTGCTGTCGCCTGGACTGAGTCGACGTGAATAAGGTTTTATTATAGCCCGTGGACAGAGGAGAAAACAAAAACATGACTTCGCGCGCGCGTGTCACCTGAATGATTCGAACTTCATTCCTCGTAATAAGAGCCGAGAGAGCCAAACTTTCTTAACCGTTCAACCAGCCGCTCCTCCCCGCGTGATTGGATCTGCCTTGTCTCATGTGTCTGGTCCGTGGCCCACAGACCGCTGGGAGCAAATGCTTGTCACAAACACACAGTCTGAACAATCTGGGAATGAAAATACACTGAAAAAAATGGGCTATTGAATTGTTAGTTCACAATTAAGCATATTCTTTTTTAAACATACTGAGGAAGGTCGAGCAAGAAAAGTTAAAGACAACGCCGAGGAATGCTACGATTTACTAAACACAACACACAATATGTCTAGAAATCTCAATGGCAGAACTGGGAAATAGACTCACAGAAACACAATCTAACGTTTCGGCCAAAGTCATTCATCATCATCATCATCAGGTGCCTTGCCGACTGACGTAAGCGATCATGCCTCTCCAAAATCTGCGATCTTCTACAGCATGTATCAGTTCGTGTGCCGACACACCTCCATGCCATGCAACAAGACTGTCAAGCATCTTCTCTCGTTGTCTTCCTCTATCCCTCCTTCCACAGATCTTTCCAGTGGTCACAGCATATTCTATTTTCCCTCTTCTCATAACATGGCCGAAAAATGATGACTGTCTCCTTCTGATGTCTGTGATAAGTTGTCTTCGGGCTCCCGCCTCTTTCAAAACCTCTTGGTTGCTCTTTTTGGCTGTCCGAGAAATTCTAAGCATTCTTCTGTAAAACCACATCTCTGAGGCCCCAGGAAATCCAAAGTCTTTACCAACGGAAAAGTTAATACAACACAATCTATGGTGTATTTAGTGAAGGCTCTCCTCGACTTATCACCGGCTTTCGTTCCGACTAACAGGTCGTAAGTCGAACTGGTCGTAAGTCGAATTTATTTTTTCAATACTTTTTTCATTCAAGCGGATTTTCTTCTTCTTCTGCGTTCATCCGAAGGTGAAATTGCATTGTGTCCTTTACAGCATGGCAGCGATATTTGCACCTTTCGGCCGACACATCCGACTTCTGTAGGCTTTTGTTGACCGGGTTAGCCTTTCTGGATTCAGGGGGTTTAGTAATTCTACACAAAAGCCAAACATTCAATCCATTATTATTATTATTGTAGTAAAGTGAAAAATACATATGCTATCTTTTGATTCAGTTCCTGGCACCTACGAATATAGTTCCTTTTATTTGTTAACTTTTTTCGTTGGTCAGATATTTCCTCCAGGTGATGCCTGTGTGTTGGGAAATGAGCACCCAGATAGACTGTCTGGTTCTGGACCACTTGGTGGTGAACTGATGTATGACAGGTTAGATATTGTGAGGTCCTTTTGAGAGCGAGTGAACAGTGCAGAGGCGCTGATAGATCCTTACGGTCTAAGGAGAATGGCGCTGCGAGGAGTTACTAGGGGATCTGGCCGACGCTCAACACTCAGAGGAAGAATGAGACGGATATACAACCAGACAGTCACTGGGACTATTGGAACTGGAACTCCTCGCTTGTTACTGAAGATGGGGACGGAGCGCTTATGGGGGTGTCCAGAGTGCTGTGAAGTCGATTCTTAATTCAACATTCAAGATTTAACATTTAACATTTAACATTTAACATTCAACATTTAACATTCAACATTCAACATTCAACATTTAACATTTAACATTTAACATTTAACATTCAACATTTAACATTCAACATTCAACATTCAACATTCAACATTTAACATGTCCGATTTTTACAAAAATGACATTTGCTTCGTAGTTTACCCAGCCTAAAATGGCGCCTAATAAAGTTCTGGGAAGTAAAAGCGGTCAGCGCCGTGGTGACCACATTACCCACCAAGTTGCCTATTAATTTATGATACATAAGTCTAGCACTATGTGCCCAATATCCCTAATAGCAGGGAAACGAGTCCTTTAACTAAGTTAGTTGTGTATCTTTTACAGGACGCTGCAGAACCAACTACAGCATGTATTGATTGTTCTGGGTTTTCTAGGCAAATTTTATGTTAAGTAGTCTGCAATTGTCGGCTCTGTGGCTAAGTCGATGCGAACGCTTCGTAATACCGGGGTACCAGGTTCGATCCCAGCTGCGGGCCATACGCCTTGCTTTGGTTTCGACAGTGTTATCAGGGAGCCTACCGTCTAGGGAGCAATGGCAAACTACTGGAGGTAAATTTGCCTATTGAAACCACACAACAGCAAGGGGCTGATGGGGTTGGTTTTGCAATGTCCTGTACAGGATACGCAACTAACCAGTCTGCCATTACCCCTGAGCGGTCAGCTCTCAGTACCGCTGTCAAAACTAACGCAAGACAAATTGTCCGCAGCTGGGATCGAACCCGGTACCCTGGCATAACGATGCTTGTTCGCAACGTCTAAGCCACAGACGCCGACTATGACTTCAGACTTGGGCAGGTCCTATTCTAGAACCAGTTCTTCTCTGCCTGCCTTTTTTTGCTGAGGTAGACAGGATTGTGTCAACCGTTTGGTTGTCTTCTCATTCTCACCGTAGTGGTCTTCACCTTTTCAAAAATCGACCTCAGTTTTCACATGGACCCGGCCTAAATAGGAAATGTTCCGAAAGTAAAGACACTATTCAGCTGCACATCCTTTACGGCACGATGCAAAATCAACCCTAGAAGTAGTTTGCCATTGCTTTACGAACGCTTGGGTCTCGACCACACAATGGAAACCAACGCCAAGATTGTCTACTGCATAACAGTCCGCAGCTGGTATCGATCCCAGCACCTCAGATTTACCCTACACGTTCGCAAGCCCTAAGCCACAAACCCCCGACTGTGACTGCGACCACTGTAATAATAATCACAGTATCCGCTAAAGTGGCAGGATCAATGCAGCAATCACGCACAGAACAAGCAAGCACAAGTGTCGATAACTCGGATCCTAAGATCACCAAACATCGGAGAGTACCAATGACTGCCGCTTGAACATTCTTACTCTCCTCGCCAACTAACACCAGATGGTACAGTAATATAAGTCGTTACTCAACAACTGTTTACCAAACACTCCAGGCAGTTACTCTCCTACACAACCTGCTGCTAGCTCTCCACAAGTACCTAGATCTGAGAGTAATGGCAACAGATGCTCCCACCACAAGCCGACACGCCCACATCCCTGTACCCGCCTATATAAGGGAGACCACGGCAAGGGAGACACCCAGCCTTGCAAGTATCACCAGTGTCCAGTCTCCCAGACTTTACCGTTGTCCAGAAACCATGAACTCCGCACTCGTCGTCTGCTTCCTCTTCGGAATGGTCGCCATCCAGATGTCCGCCGCACTCCGTAAGTTTCCTCACTGGATCTTTCTCGTCACATTCTTTTACTAGACATTTCTCGTCACAATCTTTTACTGGACATTTCACGTCACATTATTGTACAGGACTTTTCTCGTCACATTCTATTACTGGACCTTTCTCATCACATTCTATTACTTGACATTTCTCGCCATATTCTATTACTGGACCTTTCTCGTCACATTCTATTACTAGACCTTTCTCGCCACATTCTATTACTGGACATTTCTCGCCACATTCTATTACTGGACCTTTCTCGTCACATTCTATTCCTTGACATTTCTCGTCACATTATATTACTGGACCTTTCTCGTCACATTTTATTACTGGACCTTTTTCGTCACATTCTATTACTAGACCTTTCTCGTCACATTCTATTACTGGACCTTTCTCGTCACATTCTATTACTGGACCTTTCTCGTCACATTCTATTACTAGACCTTTCTCGTCACATTCTATTACTGGACCTTTCTCGTCACATTCTATTACTGGACCTTTCTCGTCGTATTCTATTACTGGACCTTTCTCGTCACATTCTATTACTGGACCTTTCTCGTCACATTCTATTACTGGACCTTGCTCGTCACATTCTATTACTGGACCTTCCGCGTCATATTCTATTACTGGACCTTTCTCGTCACATTCTATTACTGGACCTTTCTCGTCACATTCTATTACCGGACCTCTCTCGTCACATTCTATTACTGGACCTTCCGCGTCATATTCTGTTACTGCACCTTTCTCGTCACATTCTGTTACTGGACCTTTCTCGTCACATTATATTACTGAACCTCTCGACAAAATCTATTACTAGACATCTGTCTTCACATTCTTCCACTGCACATTTTTTTTTTTTTTTTGCTACATTCCCTCACTGGACGTTTTCATTTAATTGTCTATTTTGTCATTGGATACCGAAAATGGACCATCGTCTCTGTATCAGTTAGACAGTCTGCTAATATATGTACACATTCGTTTTTTTTTCGCCTTTGTTTTTTCTTCGGCGTCTCTCCGATGGTGTAAGTGCGTTGTGCGCGTTTACAGCATGGTTGAAATATTTGTGCCTTTCGGCCGACACATCCAACTTCTGCAGGTAATGATTACTCGGTTTTGCCTTCCCGGGTACAAACATTTAACTTCTACTAGTGTCCATGTACCCGTGTTTTTCAATCAGCTTGGCGGGTTTCCTGTTTGTTTATCAACACATAATTCAACTTCCACCAGAGTTCTTGTCCCGACCTTTGTCTATCAGCCTGGCGGGCTGCCTGTATATGAACACATAATTCAACTTCTACCAGAGCCCAGGTACCAAACTTTGTCTATCAGCCTGGCAGGCTGCCTCTATATGAACACATAATTTAACTTTTACTAGAGACCATGTAGTGTACTTGCTTTTGTCTATCAGCATGGCGGGCTGCCTGTCTATAAACACATAATTCTATCAGAGCCTATACTGGCTAGACTCTTGTCTGCGGATCCGAAGGTCGAAGGTTCAAGTCTGACGGCGCTGGACTGTTTTAAAAATGACTTTGGTTCCCAGGTCTACCCAGCCTTTTCACGCCACTAACATAATGTTCTTTTCTACACCAATATTTGTTTACAGACTAAGCAGCATACTAGTAGGGGCTAAAGGGGAAGGGGGTTGGGAGAGAGAGAGAGAGAGAGAGAGAGAGAGAGAGAGAGTGTGAGAGAGAGAGAGAGAGTGAGAGAGAGAGAGAGGGAGAGAGGGAGAGAATGAATTAAAGTGCAAGAGACGACTGTGGTTAAGACAGATACGCATCACACCATTTTGGCAACAATTAAAAGGGATAGACAAAAGATAGAAGACCTTGGCTCTTATTTACAGATCTAACCATCTGGAAAGAGCCATCTGTTAGTTACCTAAGAGAGAAAGAGAGAAAGAATGAATTAAGTTGCGACAGACGACTGTAAATCTATGGTGTATGTTTAATGAATGTAATCTTTTTGTAATCAGTTATCTGCTCACCTTAACTAATCTGCGTGTCATGTTTTAAGAAGAATTAAATAATAAGTCTGTGAATTAAAAAAAAATTATGTGAATTAAATTATAAGTCTGTGAATCAAATTATAAGTGTGTTAACGTTTGCATTGGAACTGACAGACGTGTTTCTTGTTTGCAGCTGATAACTGTACTCTGGAGGCTGAACCAGGTTTTTGCTTTGGTAATTTTCCGCGTTATTTCTACAACATTGCCACTGCCCAATGTGAGCAGTTCATCTATGGTGGTTGTCAAGGCAACGGTAACAACTTCGAGCTACTTGAAGAGTGCCAGACTTTCTGTGTCTAACGTCTTCCAGATTTTTCACCATCTGCAAACCGGAATCAGGACTGCAAGACAAGTTTCTGCAATTACAAGTACCTACACTATGTGACGATATCAATCATTAGTCAACTCGGTTGCAATCGTGGAGAAATTGTTTGGTGAAATAAATAGTTACAGGTTTATGTGACTTTTCTTTGTGTCTTTGAAATCTGCCAGATTATGTGTGCCCCTGGAAGCAAAAGAGGGGGGGGGGTGATTTGCAGAGAGAGAGAGAGAGAGAGAGAGAGAGAGAGAGAGAGAGTGAGAGAGAGAGTGAGAGAGAGAGTGTGAGAGAGAGAGAGAGAGTGAGAGAGAGAGAGAGGGAGAGAGGGAGAGAATGAATTAAAGTGCAAGAGACGACTGTGGTTAAGACAGATACGCATCACACCATTTTGGCAACAATTAAAAGGGATAGACAAAAGATAGAAGACCTTGGCTCTTATTTACAGATCTAACCATCTGGAAAGAGCCATCTGTTAGTTACCTATATGCAATGATCTTCCTAGTTCAACAACTAAGGAATTAAGAATTTGAGAAACACCAGTCCAGGGTTAGTGTTATGTAACAAAATAACGTACAAATCAAACGACAAAGTGACGCAGTCAGGTTAACAAGAACAATCAATAAATGTGCCCAAGAGCACAACATTCCTGCCTCTACTTCATACACTAGTTGTTGACCATGCTTCCAGGAACTTCTCTGGGTTGCTCCATTTATTGTTACGGGTGATGACCTAGTTGTCTATGATGATATCGGTACGGCACCTTATGGTAATGCCGGATAAATAGTCAGTAAATTGCCGACCATGCTTCCAGGAGTCCTCTGAAAGTACTGGAGAGTTTTGGGAAATGCCATTCTGGTCTCAGGACTCGGTGAAGGGAAAACCCCAACTGCACCTCCACGCGGTAGAGGACGGTAAACACACTGCGGTGTGGCCAACGCAGCTATGGGGACAGAGTATCCACTGGGATAAGTGGACACCTCTGGGGTGCCCTCTGCTGTTAGCAGGAGCATCACAGAGCAGGGCACTCACTTGCCCTAGCAATCGAAAAGGTTGCTGAAGGCTGAGGACATGGTCTTAAGCCGTGTGGATGTGGAAAGCAACGGGAAACTACCACATTACTATCCCAAGAAACTCATCATGCAAGCCAAAACTTTTATGACAGTTTAGAAGAGACGTTAGAAAGGGTAGAAAAAAAAAGAGATATTATAATCATCGTGGGAGATTTTAATGCAAAAATTGGCGGAGGTAGAATAGAGGAAGAGGAAATAGTCAGAGGCCCATTCGGCATAGGAGACAGAAAGGAGAGTGGGGAGAGACTGAATTATGTTAGAAAAGAACATGTGTATTACCAACATGTTATAGGTATTTCGTCCTTTTCAGGACGAAATTTTTTGTTATTTGAAGCCCCACCCTGGCTTTTGCCAGGGGCCGCAATATAGGCAGGCCATAAATATGGCCAATTGTCTGAACGCGGTTTCTGGGACCTCTCCGCGGCGATCCTCATCTGCATGGTGGCACTTTTGTGTCATCAGGTGTTTATCGCTTGTGTGATGTCCTAGTGGGGTAAAAAGTCAGTCAGTCAGTCTGTATTACCAACACACTATTTCAACAACACCCAAGAAGGCTCTACACCTGGATTTCACCAGATGGAAATAGCAGGAACCAAACTGATTATATTTTAATATAACTAAAATGGAGGACATTTATAACATCTGCAAAGACACTCCCTGGAGCTGACTGTGACACAGATCACAAACTTCTTGTTGGAGAGTTTAAAATAAAACTGAAAAAAAAAAATGTTGAAAGGGGCTAAGCCAATACGTTTTGATTTGAGTAATTTGCCAAATGATTAGAGCATTGAGGTTGAAAACAAATTTGAGGCGCTAATGGCAGTGCAGGAGGATAAGACACCTGATGAGTTGGCTGATGAAACAAGAAACATCATCATCACGACAGCTCAGAACATTCTCCAGCTCTCTTCTCTCTGTGTTTTTGGTCTTCCTTTATTCCTATGCCCCTGTAGATTCCAATGCAAAGACATTCTAGTTATGCTGTTCTCCTGTTTTCTCAGTGTTTGTCCTATCCAAAGCCAGCGTCTTTTCCTCACCTCTTGGTCCACTGGAGCCTGTTTAGTTCTCTCCCAAAGTTCTACATTAGTTATTCTATCATACCATTTAATTCCCTCTGTTCTGCACAGACACCAGTTAATGAATGTCTGTAATTTATTAGGAATTGCCTTGATTGTTCTCCATGTTTCCGCCCCATACAATAGTACTGATTTGACATTAGAATTAAAAATTTTTAGTTTAGTATTTCTTTTAATTTCTTTTGACCTCCACAAATTCCCTAGAGCTATAAAAGCCCCTCTTGCCTTTTGTATTCTTATTTTAATATCTCTATCAGTTCCTCCATCTTTATCTACATTACTGCCTAAATAGGTGTACGACTCTATGTCTTAGAGTGGGGTGCCATTAAGAGAAACCACATTACTATTTGCCTGATTTATTCTCATTATCTTTGTCTTTCCTTTATGGATTTTTAGACCAAGCTGCTGTGATCTCGCATCAAGTATATTTAATTTATCTTGCATCTGATTCCGTGAATGGGACAGAAGAGCAATATCATCAGCGAAGTCCAGATCATCAAGCTGTTTTGTAGGGGTCTACTGAATTCCATTCTTGGTGTTAGCAGTTACTGTTTTCATAGTCCAGTCTATAGCCAGTAAAAAAAAAAGAGAGGCGACAAAAGACATCCCTGTCGCACACCCGTTTTTATTTCAAATGTTAGCTTTCCCTCATGAAGAACTCGACATTTCATGTCTTCATATGTTGCCTTTACTAAGTAGATAATTTTCTGTGGGATTCCATAGTGCCCCATCAATTTCCAGATAGATTCCCTATCAATGCTGTCAAATGAATATAGGAACTACACGGAAGAAATCAGAAGATCTATCAAAGGAAAAAATAGTTTATTATAAATACCTGAAATAGAATTGAACAACTCCAGATGCAGGGAAGAGACAGAGACATGTTTAAAGAAATTAAAACATTGAAATGCGAATTCAGGCCTTCTTTGTCTGTAATAAGTGATAAAAACGGTTACACATTAACGGAAACCAAAGACATATTAGAAAGATGGAAAGAATTCTGTAGAGAAATGTATGAGGATGCGACAAGTAATTCATTGTGAAAGTTATGAAAAAGAGCAAGAGCCTTTACTGGATGAGGTACGATCAGACACAGCCTGAAGAAAGGAAAGTCACCAGGTTGCGACGAAATACCAGCAGAACTAATTCAAACAGGAGGAGAGGCCAGCGTCCGAATCTACCATGCACTGTGCTCGAAGATCTGGAACAGTGGCATGGTCACTACCCATGAACTTCCCTGTGAAATTTGCCACTTAGCTCGAAGCATCCCTGTCTTCACTTTTCTCAGCATGCTTTCAGAGTCCGCTACAATTATAACATGTGTATGTATCGTGTTCTCTAGTCACTGGAGATCTGCAGTTACCGCCTCCACCTCCATTCTCATGCTAGATGTTGTGGGGTCGTAATCCAGGCTGTCTTGCACTAAAGATTTTCCACTGGCTTTCGATGCGAACCTCTAGGTATATCTCTTTCCTCTCAACACTAAACCATCTGTATAGATAATCAGATCACCTGGGCGTGTATTGTCGTGAATCAACTGTTGGACCTTCATCTCCGTAACACCCGCTGGCCACTCTCTGCACTCTGGCCCAATGTGACAGTGACCCTACATAGGTTAGACCTTACCTCTGGTACTCTGACCCACTCCTCTCCTTGCCCAGTGTTCAGCATGCATACTTGTCTTATTTTGACTTCTGATTAAGCCATCAATGATTTTACTTTTTTCAGCCAAAGCTTCAGACAGAGGATACTCTTTATGACTGCAGCTACTCTCAGGTATGACTCTTTAGCCTATCTGCAATAGTCGGCAATGCAAGGATGTATCGCATGCACACAATCGAGGTGTCTCTTGTACATCCCAGGATCACCCTCATAGCTTCATTTTGTATGCGCTCCAGTTTCTCTAGCTGACTCTTCGAGACATTAACCCCAGTTCATAATCGGTCACTGAGATGATTAAGTGCTGGTATAGTGTGAACAGCATTCTCTGATCCATGTCCATTGCTGCCATAATCGTTAGCGCATTAAGACCTTTTTGGACCTTTGTCATGACTGCCTCTTTCTAAAACTTGAAAGACAAATTTCTGTTAAACGTGATTCCAAGGTGATGTCCCTGTCATTTATTTGAGGCTTAGAACATCAGCTCTAACAATCCTGCATCTATCATGTCCCTCATTTGGGAGTTTTTAACCCCGTCAGACTCGTGTGAAGTGTCTTTCACCCTTTTCAGAACTTGTTTTAAATCTTCCGCCTGTCTGATGTCTTCATAATGTTTGTTCTTAATGGTGGCTGCCATATCTTCTCTAACTGTATCTCTGTTATCTTCATCATTGTGGTCTTTCTGTGAAATGAACCTCTTCAGAAAAGCCTCTCCCTTCTGTTTGTCTGCATCTCTTGTTCCTATTACTCTGGACCGATCTTTTCTTGAGCATCTGCCTATGTAGCTTCCAAAACTTTTTAAGTGTCTTATCTCTCTCAGTCTCATCCAAAAAATGCTCCCACTTTATTTTTTTGTGGCCTCTGCTGCTCAGCGCTTGAAAAACTGTATCTTTCTGTTCTCGTTCTGCACACTCTTATTCTTCCTGTGAGGTTAGGGACATCTTTAAAAGCCTTACTGCAGCTCTCTTTAACTTCACTGCATGCTCTACCTCTGATTTCCACCACGTAGGCTGCATAAAAGTAGATCTGCCGGTCCTCTTACATACCCTCTGTCTGAGGCGTCAAAGAAGGGTGTTCGTCAGCTCATTTTTGAAAGAGCTACAAGCTCTTAAAACCTTGACTTTACTGGATTTGAAGAACAAAACCGAACATAGCAGATGAACACTTACTTCCATGATCGCCCAGGACCGTCCATTTGGTGTACAGTACTGCTAAGGCGTTGCGAGTCCTACTCGTAATCCAACGTACCGTGATCGAAACCCACTGCGGGCTGCGTGGATTTTTATCCTGGTATGCGACGTCGCAGGTCGATCCAGCCTAAAATGGGTACCAGGATGGCTGTCCTGGGGAAGTAGAGACGGCCGGCGTAATTGCTGACTGGAATGATTCTGATTCAACTTGGAATGAATCGTGGTCTACTAGGAATGAACCTTGGTTTGCACCGGCTTCAACGTCTAGGGTTGACAACACAAACGCCACTCAGCTTCTTTGTAAATGCTATCAGTTTATTCTGGTCCATGTATTCAACATGCTTAAACAATTATTCTCAATGCTATCACTCGCGACATATTCGAACACTAACCATTAGCGCAACATAAAAACTACATCTTCAATTACTACAACCATCTTCCCTGACTTCTCATGATCGACCGACCACGAGGCTAGCTCGGGCTTCGCCTCGCTTACTCCACCAGCCACAAGTATCTCGTGCCGTCACTTGTAGCACGGACTTCCTGCTTGCCACAATGTACTCGTGGAGACCATGCAAAGCAGGGTCATCACACTCTCCCCCCTTCTTAACAAAATGACACTTTATGGAACATCAAGTGTCATTTTCATTTAACCAGATATAGT
The DNA here is from genome assembly GCA_905116865.2 of Candidula unifasciata. Taxonomy (NCBI): domain Eukaryota; kingdom Metazoa; phylum Mollusca; class Gastropoda; order Stylommatophora; family Geomitridae; genus Candidula; species Candidula unifasciata. Next base: position 630,948 of record CAJHNH020005746.1, on the reverse strand, counting down.
AAATCAATTTAATTGTATTCCAACTAGGGATTATGGTTCATGATTATCCTCAATTACTGCCCTTTAAAACTTCCTTTAATATTTAATGCCTGCTTCCTAGTACTGAGCTAGTGAAGAGTATCTCATCTTAGCACCTTTTGCATCTGTAGAATTGTCTAGTCACTATATCTACTCTTCGGGTTTAAAGTGAAATAATGATAGTGATTTTGATGATCAGCTTTGAGATATTTATTACATAGAAAATTGGATTAACCAATATTTCTACATCACCTTTCACAGGGTGTTTAACCCCAAGGACTCTTAGCTGATATGATAGTGGTAAGATATATTTAACATAGTGCTTCTATTTTCCCAAAAGCCTCTATAACACCTTTTACAGGGTAATTACCCAACCCCAAGGAATCTACCACATTAAAAAAAATGCATGTTGAGATATATTTTCATAGACCAAAGTCTTACCTTTCACAGGGTAATTACCTAACTCCAATGAATCCAACATGAAAACAATGATAATTGAGATATATTTTTTCATAGATCTTGGAGTTTGCTCCAAGTCTATAACACCTTTAACAGGGTAGTTAACCCCAAGGAATCTCAGACACCTTTCCCCCTTTAGATGGATACAGATGAGTTCAACTCCTCTACTGTGCTTGTGCTTTGATGTGTGCACTCTTTCTTTACCATCAGTCCATCTAGTCAGCATCAGTATAACCATTAGCAGTTTATAATCTTGCGTGTGGTGGATCTATTTACCATGTCCCTGTGCTGTGCACCTATGCTAAACATTTTAAATTAAATATTTTTTATCAAAGTCATTCTGTGGACAAAAAATTTTCCCTATATTATCTATTGCTACACCTTACTAATTTCATTCTTCTGTGCTGTTCCTGGGGAAAGAATTTTTTTTTTTTTTTTAACTTTTGAACTACTGTTATTACATGAATCCTAAAATAATCCAAATGAACTACTAACCTAAGCTAAATACATGTACACTATTAAAATACTACCCACAAATCTTTCATTCATCATTCATACCTGTTTTATTTTCTTTCATTCCCATTCATTCCATTAACTATCCTTGATCTTGATCCATCCCTGCAGGCTGTGTGTGTCTTGCTTGTACTCTGGCGCTTGCTTTCAAGGTTCTCATTCCTTGGTTTGCTCAACAGTCTGTTCTGCTCTGGGGTCTTTCTTGATAGGATAGCTGGTAATCTTGCAAATATACTGACTAAAAATATTATTATAATTTTATGAGTTGACACAATACTATTAACAGTGTTCAGTGACTGTACACACTGATATGCTATCTTTAAAATAATTAGTACTGCGATTAAACGGAAGGTGTTAAATACACACCGTATGTGGCTGCTTTTTATAAATGAAAAAAAGGTGTTTATACACTTTTTAAAAAATACTTCACCATTAATTTGATATTTATTTACACACAGACTTTAGATAATTGCCTTGATTTAACTTTCACAATAAATACTTGTGTGAACACTAGAAATACTGACATTATGGTTGTCTGTTAACTTTCACAATAAATACTTGTGTGAACACTAGAAATACTGACATTATGGTTGTCTGTTGTCTTCGCTTAAACTGTAGGAATGCTTCATTATTCTCGCATTCTTTATTTTATGATACGTTTGGTATTCGACGATCTTGATATTGTAAAGATGCTCTTGAAGTGTTGCTTAGAATTTGATGATTTTGAAATGTTTCAATGTTCGATTTTGAGGTATCTGGAGAAAAAACAATTTCGTGTTCCTTGATGGTGATTTTCAGGTTTGAATAATTCAGTGGCTGATATGTTTCTGTTCATTCCCTGTACAGTACAGGTTGGTAATTTCTGATTTTGGTTGAAATATGACAATCTTACAGGTGAAGAATGGTAAAATGTCAATTCTTGATGATTGTTCAGGTTTACTCTTGATTGTTAGGTTGAAGGTGGTTGTATGTAGCTTCCTGACTGATAATAATCTTGAACTTCTTGCATGGTGATATGTTAGCTTGATGTTGATGTTCAGGATGATGGACCGTATGGTTTCATGTTCGTAAATGATGATATTGTTGAATTTATAAAAATAGATGGTACTTTTCCTTGAATCAGGTGTTCTTATTTTTGTTGATGGAGATGCCTGTGTTCTTAGACTCGTATGTCTTCATCAGAACAGTCTCTAATGTTGAAGTCTTTGTATCCCAGAATCACATCTGTTCCGATGTTGCTCGTTACCACTACTTTCAATGGTCTTGATATATAGGGCGACTTCAAATAAATATAAGCTGTCCAAAATCGCATCAAAAAACCTTCTCTGTCTAAACAGTAAACCATTTCTCCGCTATAATCTGATTTTTCTAAAAAAAAATTCACGTACCAAAGTGATATTTGATTTTCTATTTAATTGCATTTGTGCTGGTTTCTTGTTTATCAAACATTTAGTTGACTTTTCCCAATATTTCTGACTTGTTGCTCTGTGGAATTGATCATAATCTATATATTTATTGTCCTCTAGGAATGAAAATTCTTTATTCATGGCTTGTTTATCTATTAGTATTTCACAGTCTGCCTGTTTCATACTTTGCGTTTCCAATCCATTTTTTCCTTGATTGTGACTCTTGGCTGAATCAGATTTAGATTTCATTTCTGGAAAAGTTGGTGGTTGCTGATTAATTTCCATTGTTTCTGAGTTTGACTTTTTCTCTGTTTCAGTGGCTGCTGTCTTTTTCGTTTCAACTTTCTTGTTTGTATTACTACTCTTGCTGGATTCTAATTCTGCAATCACGATTTCGTTCTTAATCTTTTTAGTTCCTGAACATTTCAATTGGCTTTTTCCTATAAACATGATATGTGGAGCTGTAACTGTTCCTTGATTCTTTCTCCAGTGCACAATCTAGAGTAGGAATACCTTCTGAATCCATTCCTTCTGAATTAGTTTTTGCAAACAAGGATCTTTTCTTGTCTTTTAACATCTGTTTTTTAACACAGTGTTTTACAATATGTCCGAATGCCGAACAGAAATAACATTTTTTAAGGTTGTTATTTTGTTTATTTCGCAATTTTTTATTGACCAAGTCTTCAATATAACTTGAATATTTAGGATCTCTGTCGCAGATAGTTGAAGAACTGTGCTGGTACTTACAAAAAATGCACATCTTGATCTTCTGGTTACCTATCGATGTATCTTTCATTGTTGTCGCTGAAGATACTTGCGACAAAGTGTTCTTACTTTTTACCAACCTTTTAGATGCCATTCTGATAAATCCACAATCGATGCAAAAATGTCACCGTAGTAAGAAAACTGATCGTAACTTTACAAAAAATTAGTTCATAGTCCGCTAGTTTCCGCTAAACAATAATAGTCACAAACCTGATTTAATTCACAAACCAGATTTAAAATATTTGTGATGTGTAGCTTCGGTAAACATGAAACTTCCTGAATCCGCAAAACGTAGTGATACGGTGTGTGGCAGGGCGTAGCATTGGCATTTTATACCCCACCAGGACATCACACAAGCGATAAACACCCGATGACACAAAGTGCCACCATGCGGATGAGGATCACCGTGGAGAGGTCCCAGAAACCGCGTTCAGACATTTGGCCATAATGATGACCTGCCTATATTGCGGCCCCTGGCAAAAGCCAGAGTGGGGCTTCAAATTACAAAAAATAACGTCCTAAAAAGGACGTTACTCTATCTTACTGAAAACCAAGGCAGGGCGTAGATGACACACAGTTTTTCATTGGTCGGCAGCTGACCTGTCGGCGCTTGCTGTGTTAATTATAATCTCTGCTCGGGTGAAGACGATGTACACTGTTTTCCGCATGTTTATCTTACCTTGGAAGAAAAATTGTTTCCCTATGATTGAGGTCCGCGTGGTTTCGAATTTCCTTCGCACAAGCTCCCCACTTGGAATGATTCTGATTCAACTTGGAATGAATCGTGGTCTACTTGGAATAAACCTTGGTTTGCACCGGCTTCAACGTCTAGGGTTGACAACACAAACGCCACTCAGCTTCTTTGTAAATGCTATCAGTTTATTCTGGTCCATGTATTCAACATGCTTAAACAATTATTCTCAATTCTATCACTCGCGACATATTCGAACACTAACCATTAGCGCAACATAAAAACTACATCTTCAATTACTACAACCATCTTCCCTGACTTCTCATGATCGACCGACCACGAGGCTAGCTCGGGCTTCGCCTCGCTTACTCCACCAGCCACAAGTATCTCGTGCCGTCACTTGTAGCACGGACTTCCTGCTTGCCGCAATGTACTCGTGGAGACCATGCAAAGCAGGGTCATCACACTGACCACATAACCCACCGAGTGCCGATTGGTCTTTAAAAATATGGGTGCTCTTCCCATATGCTCAATGCACCTAAAGGCGCATGAAAAGGGATCTTTACCTTTTTTTTTTCTTTTTACTGCTGAGTAAAATAGCTTTCCTGCATCGCTGGGCCTCATGCCATTCTAGTTGGTATCCCATCCTTTTAGCAGACAAAGTCTGAATCGACCGTGGTGTCAGTAAGAGCAACTCCCTGTCGGTTTCCCCAGCAATGTCTCATTCATTGTTCCGTACACTGAAATCCCTACAAATGAGGAGCCTGGTCTTTCAACCAGTCCCCCTGTTGCTTTGTAACTAATGAGCCCCAGCATCATATATATTTATCATGTTCCAAATTAGGTCGCCAGTCTCCATCTGTATTCCCTGCACCTCGACAGCATCATGATTCCAAAGACTCAAGTCAAGCATCACGTGTTTCAATCCCTCCTTCACTAGCAGACATTGCCCATGTCTCATATGTCCAGCAGGGCTTACATAGCTGACATATCCAGGGCAATGATATTTGTCTGCATTCAGCTCTTGAAGTCTGATTACCTCAAAATCATTTATCAACCTCTCTAGTCTGGGCGAATGGGTAATGTTAAAAAATGTCTAGTGTATGGACAAGATGGGTATTGTTGCAAGGTATAAAGTCATACATACAGACATGAAGGGAGACATGTTTTTGACTGTCTGTCTGTCCATCTACCTACCTACCTGCTGACCAACCGACAAACCTAGCTATCTATGTGCATGTTTGTCTCTCCGACTGTCTGTCTATCAATCTGTCTATTTGGCTACACATCTAGCTACGTCTTGCACACAAATAAATCAAGAAGACATAAATACAGACATCTGAGCATCAAAGAACACTGGCTCGCAAACAGCAGCGTCTACTGGAAACAACTTGGGCTGTATTCAGCTGTTCATGGACTTCGACAGAACCGTACAGGAAGACCTAGCTCATAAGAGAAAAGTCAGTGCGCTGAGTTTCAAGAATTGACGTCACAAGACTTCGGAAATTCCAAAAAGCTCTCTGACTTCATCTTCAGCAGCCAGGGAAGGGCCACAATTCTGATGATACCAGTAGCTGTCTAAATGTGTGTCTATCTTGCCGTTTCCCACAGGGGCGCAGCAAAATATTCGAAGATACACGTTTTTTGGTTTAATTTCTAACATACAAATAGTTATATTTTACTTAGGTTATGGCACCATGAAAAAATTTTAATTGCAAAAGAATCGCTGAGACTAAGAAAGATTTGGGGAACACTGGCCTAAATCATGGCAGCGTCATTAACTTTAAAAAATTACCAAAAACATATCCGTCAAAAACAGCACATCTGGATCACAAAGTCTCTGCCCAACCATCTCTTGTGGACTGTTGAACGCGTATTCGCTAAGAGGTCATCTAAGTGCTAATGGGTCATTCACAATCCTCACCTACAGTCGTCCCATAGCCACACAGGTTCTTGACAGAAGTGTAGTGAAATTAAGCATGTAACTGATGCAAATGCACCACTTGATGTGACTGGTCATGTGCATGTTTTTTTTTTTTTTTTCAGTTTGAAAGGTCAGTGTAACAGCGTCCGTCTAGACAACTGGCATATGGTTCTCTTTCTCATTGCAGTTTAATATTTATTTCAGTTTATCTGATGCTCAAGCTTTTCTGATTCGATTTTATTACGAATTATTTTGTGACGTTATCCAACACTTTAATATTGTTCATGTATATTTTTCATTTTCAATTTGCTTTTTGAGTTTGAGTTTCCAATATTAAAGTAGAATAAAAATGTGAATGTTAGTTCAGATAGTGATGATAATAATACAAATAATAATTATAAGAAAATAAGCAAAAGTTAGAAGCTGCTTGCGAAAGAAAAGCACCATTTAAGTTGCTCAAAGATGTAAATTTTTCTTTCTGGTTTGTCTTCAGGAAACAAAACCCCAGAACAAATATATAACTGTGAACTTACAGTCAAACAATTTTTTTAAAATGTCGAAGTCAAACTAAAGGGGTGACAGATCGCTTTCCATTAGTCTTAAAACTTATGCTTAGTCTTTTGGCATTATCTCATTCCTTTGCAGCAGCAGAAAGCGGTTTTTTTTCCTTTGTTTAACAATATAAGGATTTTTAATGGCACTTCCTCAAGGATTCCAACACTAATTGCATTGATACGACCAAATGTGTTGCTCCAGAGCCTTAACTGCACCATCTGACAGCGCTCACGATAGCTTTGTAATAAATTGAGCGGGAGGAAATTGTACAGTAATAATGAAATTGACAAAACAATTTCAGTTGTGATGAAATATACGAATAGCCAGTTTTGTGAGAGATTGTGTGTGTGTATGTGTGTGTGCGTGTGTGCAGAGAATGCAGAGAGTGGCCGGCAGGTGTTAGGGAGATGAATGTCCAACAGTTTATTCACGACAATTCACGCCCATGTGATCTGATTATCTATACAGATGGTTCAGTGTTGAGAGGAAAGAGAAGTGCCTGGGAGTTCGTATCGAAAGCCAATGGAAAATCTTTAGTGCAAGACAGCCTGGCATACGACACCACAACATATAGCATGAGAATGGAGGTGGAGGTGGTAACTGCAGCTCTCCAGTGGCTAGAGAACAAGATGCATTCACATGCCGTAATTGTAACAGACTCCGAAAGCATGCTGAGAAAAGTGAAGACAAGGATGCTTCGAGCTGAGTGGCAATCTTCACAGGAAAGGTCACAGGGGGTGAGCATACTTAGGACTTTTTTTTCTAGTCCATGGCGTTAAGAGGAATGAACAGGCAGACGTATTTGCTGGATCTGCACCACTGGGTGTTGAATTGACAAGGCAAATGTGACGAAGGCCCTTTGGGAACATGTAACGAAGTCTTAAGAGAAGCAAGATTTCGTATCCATCCCTTTTAATTGTTGGTCAAACGGATGCGTGTCTGTCTTAACCACAGTCGTCTCTCTCATTCTCTCTCCTCCCTCTCTCTCTCTCTCTCTCTCTCTCTCTCTCTCTCTCTCTCTCTTCCCCGTGCCCCTGCTTCCAGGCGCACAATAACCTTCCACATTTCAAAGACACAAAAAAACAATTTCTCCACTTTTGCAACTGTTGACTAATCATTGATATCTTCACATAGTGCCGGTACTTGTAATTGCAGAAAGTCTGTCTTGCAGTCCTGATTTCGGTTGCAGATGGTGAAAAATCTGGAAGACGTTAGTAACATAAAGCCTGACAATCTTCAAGTATATCGAAGTTGTTGGCGTTTCCTTTACAACCACTATAGCTGAACAGCTCACACTGGGCAGTGGCAATGTTGTAGAAGTAACGCGGAAAATCACCAAAGCATATACCTCTTTCAGCCTCCAGAGTACAGTTGTCAGCTGCAAACAAGAGACACGTCTGTCAGTTCCAATGCAAACGGTAGCACAGACTTATAATTTAGTTCACAGACTTATATTTTGAATTCTTCTTGAAACATGACACGCAGATTAGTTAAGGTGAGCAGATAACTGATTTCAAAAAGTCTAAAGTCATTAAACATACACACTATATTTACAAACATATATCTGATTCCTAGACCCCCCCCCCCCCCCAGCCCCTATCCACACACAAATGGGGTCCAAAAATCCAATAGGGGAACTGAATTGCTGATTTATTAGACTGATAAAAGCTGACTAATCAGACCTGAAAATCTTGGGTTCGCATCCTTGAATATTTAATGTTGACTCAAGTTGCAAGGTCGATACAGCCTTAAAAAAATCGAGGAGAAATATTCTAGGAAGTAAAGGCGGCCAGCATGACGTTGACTTAGTGTACCGACTGATCTGTGAAGAAAATAGTGTAGAAGAGAACATTTGTTAGTGGCGTAAAAAGGCTGGACAGTCCTAGAAGCCAAGGTCATTTTTGAAACAGTCCAGCGCCGTCAGACTTGAACCCTCGACTTCGGATCCGCAAACGAGAGTCTAGCCGGTACACTATATGGGCTCTGGTAGAAGTTGAATTATGTATTCATATATAGGCAGTCCGCCAGGCTGATAGACAAATGTCGGTACACTCACTATATGGACTCTGGTAGAAGTTGAATTATTTGTTCATGTACAGGAAGCCCGCCAGTCTGATAGACAAATGTCGGTACACTCTATGGGCTCTTGTAGAAGTTGAATTATGTGTTCGTATACAGGCAGCCTTTTAGGCTGATAGACAAACATGGGTACATAGACGCTAGTAGAAGTTGAATATATGTAACCGGGAAGGCAAAACCGAGTAAACAGTACCTGCAGATGTCGGATATGTCGGCCGAAATGCACAAATATTTCAGCCATGTTGTAAACGCGCAAAACACGCTCGCACCATCAGATAGACGCCGAAAAAAAAAAAAAAACAAGCCAAAAAATAATGTGTACACATACAGGCAGACTGCTTAACTGACAGACAGACGATTCTGCACTTTTAGTGTCCAGTGACAAAATGTACAGTTAAATGAAAAGGTCCAGTGACGTAAAGTGGCGAAAAAATGTGCAGTGGCAGAATGTGAAGACAGATGTCTAGTTATGGAATATGAATAGAGTGGTCCAGTAATAGAATGTGACGAGAAAGGTACCGTAATAGAATGTGACAAGAAAGGTCCAGTAATAGAATATGACGAGAAATGTGCAGTAGTTGAATATGACACACAAAAAAAGCTAGTTATAGAAAAAGACGAGAAATGTCCAGCAATAGAACGTTAAGAAAAAGGCCTACTAATAGAGTGTGACGAGAAATGTTTAGTACAATTATGTGACGAGAAATGTCCAGTAATACAATGTGACGAGTGTTGTCTTGTAATAGAATATGACGAGAAATGTTCAGTAATACAATGTGACAAGAAATGTCCAGTAAAAAAAATATAACGAGAGTTGTCTTGTAATAGAATATGACGAGAAAGGTCCAGTAATAGAATGTGACGAGAAATGTCAAGTAAAAGAATGTAATGAAAAATGTCCAAAAAAATGAATGTGACGAGGAAAGTCATGTACTATAATGTGACGAGAAATGTCCAGTAAAATAATGTGACCAGAAATGTCCAGTAAAAGAATGTGACGAGAAAAATCCAGTGAGGAAACTTACGAAGTGCGGCGGACATCTGGATGGCGACCATTCCGAGGAGGAAGCAGACGACGAGTGCGGAGTTCATGGTTTCTGGACAACGGTAAAGTCTGGGAGACTGGACACTGGTGATACTTGCAAGGCTGGGTGTCTGTCCCTTGCCGTGGTCTTCCTTATATAGGCGGGTACAGGAATATAGGCGTGTCGGCTTGTGGTGGGTGCATCTGTTGCCATTACTCTCAGAGCTAGGTACTTGTGGAGAGCAAGCAGCAGGTTGTGCAGGAGAGCAGCCGCCTGGAGTGTTTAGTAAACAGTTGTTGAGTTAAGTTTATGCTATCGTACTCTTTGGTACTGTCGAGGTTGGGGGCGGCCACAGAATGTCTAGTCGTAAAACGAAAAATATGTATACTGCAGTATTAAGGGTGAACGTAGAAAAATGAAAGAATAAAAATAAAGTCGCAATCAGTGCACGATATGTCTTTTTTTCCAACCAATCGCAAACATTGTGTAATGTCTACCGGTACTTTTTGTGTTGTCAGAACATTTTTAACAAATCTGGCTCCTTTTTGTGTCAATTTCTTTTTGATTTTTTTTTAAATGGTGCCTATCATCCACCCCATCCACCCCTCTCCTCACCCTTTCCCCGTAAAAAGACTTGGCGTTAGTGGCTTAGTCGTTGCGAACGCGCTTCGCAATGCCCGGATGCCGTATTAGATCACAGCAGTGCACGGTTTGTCTTGCATCTTGATTTTTGTTGTTTTTGTTGTTGTTGTCAATCAATATTATTGTCATCGTCATCATTATCATAATCAGCGTTCTCATTATCATCATCATTATGTGGCAGTTCCTCAGAAGAACGTCGATCTCACCGGAAAGCCAGTTGGTCCCAGTCAACTATCCCACTGTCACAGACCTATTTTATTATCTACTTACTCTAGCTCGTTGGATAGGTCAGTTAACAGACTTAACTATCCTAGGAAACATTGACTGGATCTGGACCACTGGGTGGTGAACTGATACATAACAAGGCAGATGTGGTTAAGGCCCTTTGGGAACAAGCAACGGAATCAGTAGACATAGAAATTATGGGCTGGAGAGAATGAAGCACTTGAGTGTAACCAGAGGGTCTAGCCGGCTCACTACACTCAGAGGCAAGGCAAGACGGACATATATCAATATTGGGACATGTACCATCAGTATTAGAACTCTGCGCTGGCTGCTAAAGATGAGAACGAAGCATGCATGGGAATTTCCAGAGTGCTGTGATGTCAATTCTTAGCTCAGCTCAGAAAAGCCAGATCTGTGCCTTGCATATGCACGACAAATTTCAAGTTATGAAAAGTTCAGAAAAAGACGAAAGTCCAGAATTTGGCGAAGAACCAGAACTTTATGACAGAGTTTACTGCCGGTGAGCGCAGAAAAAAGGGAAACGTTGAGGGGAAAGGAGGGGAGGGGGTGGGATATAGAATAAAATGAGGTAGGCAGGTTAATTAAGCATAGAAAATATGAGAAGAAGCATGTTAAATAAATGCAGAGAGAACAATGGTCTTGCTCTCATTGTAGAAGATTTTTCTAACTGTGAACGGGTGTTGCTGGTCGCCCTCGCCATCGCCATGGACTGTGACTCCCGTGCCTCTCTATAGCATTATCGTCTGCAAAGGACACTTGCCAGTTAGGATGTCCACCGCTGTAGATATCATTTGAGAGTTTTTGTGAATACTTCTGTAACCACATCGCCAACACCTTTCATTTCTTCAAAATGTAAACATCAATTAACAAGTCCACCCATCCATCCACCCATTCATACATTAGTCAATTTATGCATCCATCCTAATACCGTCAGTCCATCAGTGACTTAATTGACTGATCGATGTATTCATCCATCCATTCATCTATCCATCAATCCATCCATCCGTTAATATATTAGTCCATTTATCCATCCATCTACCAACCGTCAATCCATCAATGATGAATCGATGTATTCATCCATCCATCAATCCATCCATCCACCAATCTATCCATCCATCCATCCACCCACCCACCCACCCATCCATCCATCCATCCATCCATCCATCCATCCATCCATCCATCCATCCATCCATCAGACCCCTCTATTTATCTGTTCTCTTCTTGTCTTCAAACATCCATGCACACATCTCTGCACCAGTCTGTCTAGGTGTGTATCTGTACGCCTGCCCGTCTGCCATTCTGTCTGTCTGCTATTCTGTCTGTCTTTAATTCTGTCTCTCTGTCTGACGTGCATTTTTATCTGCAAAAGCTGACAGCCAACAACACGATGATGATGACGCTGACGATGAAGAAGTTAATGATGACGACGATGATGATGATGACGATGAAGACGACGACAAAAATGATGAAGATAATAATGATAATAAGATCAACTACACAAAGCCTCAGACTGGCTTGGTCGTCTTCTAATTCTCATCGAAGATAGTTTCACCTCTACAAAACAGGGCTGGTGATCGTCGCTGGAGCTACGTAGTTCGTGCTTTGGTGTGACTATTTCGGCAAGCAGCTAGCCGGTCTGAGGACAAAGACCGAACCCAATCGGATAAAAACCTTGTGCAATGAAGTCGATCCTATTAACTGTAACTTTTAACCAAAAACCTTTGAAATATGAGATGTTATATGTTAAGACAGAATAATGGTATCCCAGATCACATAGACGGCGTAATGCTGACCACATCACCCATCTTGTGCCGATGGGTCTATAAAAATATAGGTCTCGCCCTATATGCCCTATACGCCCAAAGGCGTGGAAAAGGGTCCTTTACTTAGACATCCGCAAAGTTGAACAGCACAAATAATTGTTGTAATTGTTTTGTCATTGCATAGAGGAGTGTCAGCAGCCCAACTGATAGATGCTGCATAGGATCAGACTGTTGCAGATCGCAAGTTGAAGAGAGACGTGATCGCGCAGGCTGTTCGGCACAGCACTTGATGATAACGATAATTCGAATCAAAGGACTCATGAAACTGATCAAATTCACCAGTGATTTGACGGCAGAATAATAAATGCTGTGTGGGTTAAACATGTTATGTAATGTTTTACACGTTATTACGAGAATTGTTTGAAAGTACTGTTAAAATCTACTAAACTTGACAATGCATACTCAGCTCCTACAATCTACATTAGCTATGTATTATTGAATAACAAACGTAATTCTTTCTATCTATCTATTGTCTTCTTCACTTTTACCGGGTTGCAGCCCAGTGTCGTGGTTTAAAATATTTGTTTTGTGCCTCTCGCGTGATTTGAGTGACAGTTTTCTGGATCTTCTGGCCGTATTCAGCTACTCCATCTATCCATTTTTTCCTGGGTCTTCCTCTGGCCTTTCTTCCCGATGTTCTACTGTAAAAGGCCTTATAGGCAATCTGATCCCGTTGCATTCTTACTAAATGACCAAACCACTTCGTTCTCTGTCTTTCAATATGTTCCATGCATGCTCTTGTTCCAACTTTGTCTCTAATGCTGACGTTTGTGACTCTGTCTCTTCGTGTATTGTTGGTGACTCTTCGGAGACATCGCATTTCACACGTGGTTATTTTTTGCATATGTGATTTGTTCATTGTCCACGTTTGGCACTGATAACATAACGTAGGGATGAAAATGCTGTTGATCATCCGTTGTTTGGCTGGTAACGAGATCTTTGGATGACGAAGAAGTGGGGCCAGTTGGTAGTTGACTGCATTGGCTTTTTGAACTCTAGCCTGTATCTCTTTATCGAGTCTTCCATGTTCTGTAAATATGCATCCTAAGTACTTGAATGCTTGAACTTGTTCTAATTGTATGTCATTGATCTTTATGCTTACATTACTGTGTTTCTTTCCTATGGTCATTACTTCAGTTTTTGAGGTGTTTATTTTCATGTCAAATTTTGTACAGTTAGTGAACAATGAATCCACATGTTGTTGTAGTTTTTGTTCTTCTTCTTGTAACAAACATTGGTCATCTGCAAAGAGAAGTTCATTTATAATATCTGTGTTTTGGTTTGACTCCCGTGCAATTTTATCCATATATGTGATGAAGAGTAGGGGTGATAGGACACATCCTTGTCGTACTCCTGATGTAATGGGGAACCAGTCTGTCATACCTTCTTGTTCTTACAGCGCTCTGGCTATTTTGATAGAGAGCCATTATGTTTCCCAATAATTGACCCGGTACACCATATTCTTCAAGAATGTTCCATAGTTTATTTCTGTTAACCCTGTCAAAGGCCTTCTCTTGATCAATGAATAAAAGATTCTGGTGTTTATTATATTCGATTGTCTGTTCACAAATTTGCCGAAGAGTAAATATTGCATCAGTGCAGCTCTTTCCTTTTCTAAATCCAAACTGGTTGTTACTTAATTGAGGTTCTAATATCACTCTCGCTCTTCGTTCTATTATTTGTGCAAATATCTTTCCTACACGGCATTGTAAAGAGATACCTCTGTATGTTTCACAATCTCGTTTATCACCTTTTCTTCTTCCATATGGGAACTATAATTGCTCTCTGCCAGTCAACGGGAACTTTCATTTCCTCCCAGGCCATATTGAATATTCTTGTCAGCCATTTTACTGCTGTTGCTTTACATGCAAGTATTATGTCTGTTGTAATACCATCGGTTCCGGCCGCTTTGTTTCTTTTGCTTTGCTCTAGGATCTTTTCAACTTCAGATTCTAATATATTAGGTTCTTGTTCTTGTCCAAATTTTATTTTATTAGACACTGGTTCTTGTGGTCCACTATTCAGTAATTCAGAAAAATATTCTTGCCATCTTCATTTAACATCTTGGGATTTGGTGAGTGGTTTTTTAGCCTCGCTGTTTATGATCTTTGATGGGTTAAATTTCTCTTCTCTCAGTCTCATAGCCTTGATGCTTCGGTAGAACTGACCTGGTGAATCAGTGCATAGCCTTGCTAATTGTTCTCCGTAGTTTGCCCATGATTCTGATTTCGCCGAATTTACTTTCCTCTTGCTCTTTGCTCTTGCTTTTCTATATTTGATGTAGTCCTCATCTAATTTTGACTTTTTGCCACTGATGAAAATATTTCTTTCTTTTCTTTGATAGAATTTTAACTTCTTCATTCCACAATGCTGTTTGTTTTCATGTGCCTTCTTGGCTTTCGGAGTCCGCACTTTTCTGTCATTACATTCAGGATGCAGGTTTTAAAAATTTGCCACTCTTCTTCTATGTCATTTCCTTTCTCTAGAGTACTGAAGGTGTTTTTAACTGTTTCCTCAACTTGAATTGCCACATCTTTGTCTTTTAGTTTCTCTATGGCTATCTGATCCATTAGCTGTGGTGTTTTATCAGTGCAAATTCTTGTTGGTTTATAGAGCCAAAGTACTACAGGTCTATGGTCAGAACGTAATTGACAGACACAAATTTCATTAATGAAATAGAGAAAACAAATCTACATGTTTTACTTATAACTCGGGATGGGTTCAATAGTATTTTATTGTGTTCAGTACTGATACTGCATTCGTTAGAACGCAGCAAGATCGAATACCATCACAAGCAGTACATCTCAGAAGATCAACTACAAGAGCAAGAGGACGGCCACGGAAAACATAGATCGACAACATTAAAGACACTCTACGCCTTCACGGCATGGCAATAGCCAGTGGCAGCCAACGTGCACTGGATCACAAATTATTCCTCCCCACGTCGCTTAACGGCAGAAGTGGTTTATAATGATAATGATGATGATGACTGATACTACCGTTGCAGAAACCGAATTTAGTTTTCAAGTGGACCCCGATAGACAAGGGTACCAGGAATTGTTCAGGGAAGTAAAGACGATCAATGTAACATTGATTATATCATCTAACTAGACTCAGCAGGAACAATGCCACTAACATTCAAACACCAAACAGCCATTATCACAAGTGACGAAAGCTTGGACCATTAGATTACCAAACATCATAAATATTAAGTACCAATGACTGCCGCTTGAACATTCTTACTCCCCTTGCCAACTAACATCAGATGGTACACAACTGTTTACTAAACACTCCAGGCAGTTACTCTCCTGCACAACCTGCTGCTTGCTCTCCACAAGTACCTAGCTCTGAGAGTAATGGCAACAAATGCACCCACCACAAGCCGACACGCCCATATTCCTGTACCCGCCTATATAAGGAAGACCACGGCAAGGGACAGACACCCAGCCTTGCAAGTATCACCAGTGTCCAGTCTCCCAGACTTTACCGTTGTCCAGAAACCATGAACTCCGCACTCGTCGTCTGCTTCCTCCTCGGAATGGTCGCCATCCAGATGTCCACCGCACTTCGTAAGTTTCACTACGTACATATGGACATTTCTCGTCATATTATTGTACTGGACCTTTCTCGTCACATTATTGTACTGGATATTTCTCGTCACATTCTATTACTGGACCTTTCTCGTCATATTCTATTACAAGACACTCTCGTTACATTGTATTACTGGACATTTCTCGTCATACTCTATTACTGGACCTTTATCGTCATGTTGTGTTACTGTACATTTCACGTCATGTTCTGTTACTGGACATTTCTCGTCATATTCTATTACTGGACCTTTATCGTCATGTTGTGTTACTGTACATTTCACGTCATGTTCGTAACTGGACATTTCTTATTATATTCTATTACTGGGCCTTTCTCGTCACTTTCGATTACTGGACCACTCTCTTTATATTTCACAACTAGACATCTGTCTTCACATTCTACCACCGCACATTTTTTCGCCACTTTACGTCACTGGACCTTTCCATGTAACTGTACATTTTGTCACTGGACACTGAAAGTGCAGAATCGTCTGTCTGTCAGTTAAGCAGTCTGCCTGTATATGTACATATTATTTTTTTCGCCTTGTTTTTTCTTCGTCGTCTATCCGATGGTGTAAGCGTGTTTTGCGCGTTTACAACATGGCTGAAATATTTGTGCATTTCGGCCGACATCTGCAGGTACTGTTTACTCGGTTTTGCCATATATTCAACTTCTACTAGCGTCCATGTATCCATGTTGGTCTATCAGCCTGGTGGGCTGCCTGTATACGAACACAATTCTATCAGAGCCTATACTGGCTAGACTCTTGTCTGCGGATCCGAAGGTCCAAGGTTCAAGTCTGGCAGCGCTGGACTGTTTCAAACAATGACTTTGGCTCCCAGGTCTACCCAGCCTTTTCACATCACTAACATAATGTTCTTTTCTACACCAATATTTGTTTAACAGACTAAGCAGCATACTAGTAGGGGCTAAAGGGGAAGGGGGTTGGGAGAGAGAGAGAGAGAGAGAGAGAGAGAGAGAGAGAGAGAGAGAGAGAGAGAGAATGAATTAAGCTGCGAGAGACGACTGTAAATATATGGTGTATGTTTAATGACTTTAGACTTTATGAAAGAGACAGAGAAAGAGAAAGAATGAATTAAGCTGCGAGAGACGACTGTAAATATATGGTGTATGTTTAATGACTTTAGACTTTATGAAAGAGACAGAGAAAGAGAAAGAATGAATTAAGCTGCGAGAGACGACTGTAAACATATGGTGTATGTTTAATGACTTTAGACTTTATGAAATCAGTTATCTGCTCACCCTAACTAATCTGCGTGTCATGTTTCAAGAAGAATTAAATTATAGGTCTGTGAATTAAATTATAAGTCTGTGGTAACGTTTGCATTGAAACTGACAGATGTGTTTCTTGTTTGCAGCTGACAACTGTACTCTGGAGGCTGAATCAGGTATATGCAGGGGTAATTTTCCGCGTTACTTCTACAACATTGCAACTGCCCAATGTGAGCAGTTCATTTTTGGCGGTTGTCAAGGCAACGGTAACAACTTCGAGCTACTTGAAGAGTGCCAGGCTTTCTGTGTCTAACGTCTTCCAGATTTTTCACCATCCGCAACCGAAATCAGGACTTCAAAACATAATTTCTGCAATTAAAAGTACCTGCAATATGTGACGATATCAATGATTAGTTAACTCGGTTGCAATCGTGGGGAAATTGTTTGGTGAAATAAATATATTCAGGTTTATAAGACTTTTCTTTGTGTCTTTGAAATGTGGCAGATTATATTTGCGCCTGGAAGCAGGGGCAAAAAAAAAAGGGGGGGGGGAGCGGAGAGAGACAGAGAGAGTGAGAGAGAGAGAGAGAGAGAGAGAGAGAGAGAGAGAGAGAGAGAATAAATTAAAGTGCTAGAGGCGACTGTGGTTAAGACAGACACGCATCACAACACTATCCATTTTGCCAAAAATTAAAAGGGATAGACAAAAGATAGAAGACCTCGGCTCTTAATTACAGATAGAGCCATCTGGAAAGAGCCATCTGTTAGTTACCTATATACAATGATCTTCCTAGTTCAACAACTCAATAATTTTGAATTTGAGAAACACCAGTCCAAGGTTAGTGTTAGGTAACAATATAACCTACAAACCAAGCGACTGAGTGATGCAGTCAGGTTAACAACATCAGTCAATAAATGTGTCCAAGAGCACATCACTCCTGCCTCTACTTCATACACTAGTTGTGGACCATGCTTCCAGGAACTTCTCTGGTTTGCTCCATTCAGTGTCACGGGTGATGACCTAGTTGTCTATAATGATATCGGTACGGCACCTTATGGTAATGCCGGGTAAATCGTCAGTAAATTGCCGACCATGCTACCAGGAGTCCTCTGAAAATACTGGAGAGTTTTGGGAAATGCCATTCTGGTCTCAAGACTCAGTGAAGGGAAAACCCCAACTGCAGAGTGGCAAACTTCAAGGGAAAGGTCACAGGTGGTGAGCATACTTAGGACCTTTTCTCTAGGCTATGCCGGCGTGGAGGGGAATGAACAGACAGACGTATTTGCTGTATCTGCCCCACTGGGTGTTAAATTGACAAGACATATGTGGTGAAGGCCCTTTGGAAACATGTAACGAAGTCATAAGAGAATCAAGATTATTATGGCCTGGAGAGAACGATGCAGCCGAGTGTAACCAGAGGGTCTGGCCGGCTCACTAAACTCAAAGGAAAGGCAAGACAGAACATATAACCGGATTGTGACCGGTACCATTAGTATTGGATCTCTGCACTGGCTGCTGAAGATGAGGACGGTGTGCGCATGGGAATGCCCAGAGTGTTGTGATGTAAAATTCTTGACTCAACTCAACTCACACATTCCATAATTAAAATAACTATATAACAAGCTACATATATGCAATATTTCTCCTCGCGCAACTACCTGGGAATTTTGAATTTGTGACGACTCAGTCCAGTGTTCATGTTATTACGAGAATGCGAAGAACGACACATTGAAGATCAAAGTCGTCAAATGTAAAGTAGCCTCAACCTGTTAGTTATTGCAGCAGCCTGAGCAATGAACTGGCAACTCAAAAATCTAGCTCAGTCTCTGGGATTAAAACATGGGTCTTCTTCGTCTTCTGCCTTTCTATCCCCCAATGGAGCATAGGCCCTCAACCAACTCACGCCAAGTCGTTCTATCCTTTGCCATTACATGGAGCTCTCCCCATGTCCTCCCAATCTTTCTAACCTCATTCTCCAGCTTTCTTCTCCATGTGTTTTTTGGCCCTCCTTTATTCCTATGCCCCTGTGGGTTCCAATGCAAAGACATTCTAGTTATGCTGTTCTCTTGTTTTCTCAGTGTGTGCCCTATCCAACGCCAGCGTCTTTTCCTCACCTCCTGATTCACTGGAGCTTGTTTAGTTCTCTCCCAAAGTTCTACATAAGTTATTCTATCATACCATTTTATTCCCTCTATTCTGCGCAGGCACCAGTTAATGAATGTCTGTAATTTATTAGTAATTGCCTTGGTTGTTTTCCGTGTTTCCGCCCCATACAATAGTACTGATTTGACATTAGAATTAAAAATTTTTAGTTTAGTATTTCTTTTAATTTCTTTTGACCTCCACAAATTCCCTAGTGTTATGAAAGCCCCTCTTGCCTTTTGTATTCTTATTTTAATATCTCTATCAGTTCCTCCATATTTATCAACATAACTGCCTAAATAAGTGTACGACTCCACGTCTTGGAGTGGGGTGCCATTAAGAGAAACCACATTACTATTTGCCTGATTTATTCTCATTATCTTTGTCTTTCCTTTATGCAATTTCAGACCAAGCTATGGGTATACAGAAGAATAGATCGTATTTCATGGAAGCAAAAACCATAGATGTTCTGAGGATGGGGGGGGGGGGGGGGGGAGGGGGAGGGGGAGGGAGAGGAGATTGCGAATGAAAATAAGGTTACTGCAAGAAATAATTTAAAACATAACAAAACACACATATACACACAGCAATTGAAATATTTCAGCCACATTAAAAGACATAAAACTCCTTTAAAGCCACACTTGGGAGAAACTCGAAGGCAAGACAGCAACATGCAGATAATGATACAAGTGGGGGGGGGGGGGGGGACAAAATCAAGAGAATGACAATCAGCAGTATGAGAGAGTGTACAACAAAGACAAGAGGCAGGCAATGTTAAAGACTAATTGCCGTCAATATTCATTGCAGAGGTGTTACCGGGTTGATTGACTGAAGATGTCTTGGGTGCGGTAATTCTTCGAGATGCAAGGAGATTGCAAGACATGAATGGAACAGCCCAGAGAAGTTCCTAGACGCATGGTCGACCACTTACTATTTACCCGGCATTGCCATAAGGTGCCGTACGGATATCATTATAGACAACTAGGTCACCATCTGTTACACTGAATGGAGAAATCCAGAGAAGTTCCTGGAAACATGGTCGGCAACTTACTGACTATTTACTCGGCATTGCCATACAGTGCCATTCCAATATCATTATAGACAGCTAGACTACCATCCGTGACACTGAATGGAGCAACCCAAAGAAGTTTCTGAAAGCATGGTCAACAACTAGTGTATGAAGTAGAGGCAGGAGTGATGTGCTCTTGGGCACATTTATTGACTGTTGTTGTTAACCTGACTGCGTCACTTTGTCGTTTGGTTTGTACGTTATTTTGTTACCTAACACTAACCTTGGACTGGTGTTTCTCAAATTCTAAATTCCTGAGTTGTTGAACTAGGAAGATCATTGCATATAGGTAACTAACAGATGGCTCTTTCCTGATGGTTAGATCTGTGATTAAGAGCCGAGGTCTTCTATCTTTTGTCTATCCCTTTTAATTGTTGGTGAAAGGGATAGTGGTGTGATGCAGGTCCGTCTTAACCACAGTCGTCTCTCTCATTCTATCTGCCCCTGCCCCCCCCCCTCTCTCTCTCTCTCTCTCTCTCTCTCTCTCTCTCTCTCTCTCTCTCTCTCTCTCCCCAGCCCCTGCTTCCAGGGGCACACATAATCTTCCACATTTCAAAGACACAAAGAAAAGTCATATAAACCTGTATCTATTTATTTCACCAAACAATTTCCCCATGATTGCAACCGAGTTGACTAATCATTGATATCGTCACATAGTGCCGGTACTTTTATTGCAGAAATTCTGTCTTGCAGTCCTGATTTCGGTTGCGGATGGTGAAGAATCTGGAAGACGTTAGACACAGAAAGCCTGGCACTCTTCAAGTAGCTCGAAGTTGTTACCGTTGCCTTGACAACCACCATAGATGAACTGCTCACATTGGGCAGTGGCAATGTTGTAGAAGTAGCGCGGGAAATTCCCAAAGCAAAAACCTGGTTCAGCCTCCAGAGTACAGTTGTCAGCTACAAACAAGAGACACGTCTGTCAGTTCCAATGCAAAAGTTAACACAGACTTATAATTTAATTCACAGACTTATAATTTAATTCACAGACTAATAATTTAATTCTTCTTAAAACATGACACGCAGATTAGTTAAGGTGAGAAGATAACTGATTTCAAAACGTCTAAAGTCATTAAACATACACCATATATTTACAGATATCTGATTATACGTCCCGGATCCTAGAGGGAAAGGTTCACGTAGGCGAGCAAAAGGCAGACAGCTTTACAAGTGGGAGGATAACATCAAGAGATGGATAAACAGCAGTTTGAGTGAGTGTACATCAAGGGCAAGAGATCCATTGCAGCCAACCTTCATTGTGGAGACGGCACCTGATTGATTGATTGATTATGCATACAACCTAGACTCACCCTACCCCCACCCCCCATTCACCCACAAATGGGGTCTAATAACCCAATAGGGGTTATTGAATTGCTGATTTATTAGACTGATAAAAGCTGACTAATCAGACCTGAAAATCTTGGGTTCTCATCCTCGAATATTTAATGTTGACTCAAGTTGCAAGGTCGGTACAGCCTAAAATAACCAAGAAGAAATATTTTGGGAAGTAAAGGCGGCCAGAATGACGTTGACTGCGTCACACTTAGTGTACCTACTGATCTGTGAAGAAGAGAAAACATTTGTTAGTGGCGTGAAAAGGCTGGACAGTCGTAGAAGCCAAGGTCATTTTTGAAACAGTCCAGTGCCGTCAGACTTGAACCCTCGACTTCGGATCCGCAAACGAGAGTCTAGCCGGTACACTCTATGGGCTCTGGTAGAAGTTGAATTATGTGTTCATATACAGGCCGCCCGCCAGGCTGATAGACAAAGGTCGGTACACTCTATGGGCTCTGGTAGAAGTTGAATTATGTGTTCAGATACAGGCCGCCCACCAGGCTGATAGACAAACATGGGTACATAGACGCTAGTAGAAGTTGAATATATGTAACCGGGAAGGCAAAACCGAGTAAACAGTACCTGCAGATGTCGGATATGTCGGCCGAAATGCACAAATATTTCAGCCATGTTGTAAACGCGTAAAACACGCTCGCACCATCAGATAGACGCCGAAGAAAAGAAAAAAAAAAAAAACCAGCCAAAAAAAAATAATATGTACATATACAGGCAGACTGCTTAACTGACAGACAGACGATTCTGCACTTTTAGTGTCCAGTGACAAAATGTACAGTTAAATGAAACAGTGACGTAAAGTGGCGAAAAAATGTGCAGTGGCAGAATGTGAAGACAGATGTCTAGTTATGGAATATGAAGAGAGTGGTCCAGTAATAGAATGTGACGAGAAAGGTACCGTAATAGAATGTGACGAGAAAGGTACCGTAATAGAATGTGACGAGAAAGGCCCAGTAATAGAATATGACGAGATAGGTCCAGTAATAGAATATGACGAAAAAGGTCCAGTAATAGAATATGACGAGATAGGTCCAGTAATAGAATATGACGAGAAAGGTCCAGTAATAGAATGTGACGAGAAAGATCCTGTAATAGAATATGACGAGAAAGGTCCAGTAATTGAATATGATAAGAAATGTCCAGTTATAGAATATGACGAGAAATGTCCAGTAATATCATATGATAAGAAATGTCCAGTTATTGAATATGACGAGAAATATCCAGTAACACAATATGACGAGAAATGTGCAGTAATTAAATATGACAAAAAAAAAAAGGCCAGTTATAGAAAAAGACGAGAAATGTCCAGTAATAGTACGTTAAGAAAAAGGTCAAGTAATAGAGTGTGACGAGCAATGTTCAGTAATAGAGTGTGACGAGCAATGTTCAGTAATATAATGTAACCAGAGTTGTCTTCTAATAGAATATGATGAAAAAGGTCCAGTTATACAATGTGACAAGAAATGTTTAGTACAATAATGTAACGAGAGTTGTTTTGTAATAGAATATGACGAGAAAGGTCCAGTAATAGAATGTGACGAGAAATGTCAAATAAAAGAATGTTATGAAAAATGTCCAGTAAAAGAATGTGACGAGGAAAGTCCTGTACAATAATGTGACGAGAAATGTCCAGTAAAAAAATGTGACGAGAAATGTCCAGTAAAATAATGTGACGAGAAAGATCCAGTGAGGAGACTTACGAAGAGCGGCGGACATCTGGATGGCGACCATTCCGAGGAGGAAGCAGACGACGAGTGCGGAGTTCATGGTTTCTGGACAACGGTAAAGTCTTGGAGACTGGACACTGGTGATACTTGCAAGGCTGGGTGTCTGTCCCTTGCCGTGGTCTCCCTTATATAGGCGGGTACAGGGATGTAGGCGTGTCGGCTTGTGGTGAGGGCGTCTGTTGCCATTACTCTCAGAGCTAGGTACTTGTGGAGAGCTAAGCAGCAGGTTGTGCAGGAGAGTAACTGCCAGGAGTGTTTGGTAAACAGTTGTTAAGTAACGACTTATATTACTGTACCATCTGATGTTAGTTGTGAAGGGGAGTAAGAATGTCCAAGCGGCAGTCATTGGTACTCAATATTTATGATATTTGGTAATCTAAGGGTCCAAGTTATCGGCTTCGGCTAGCTAGCAGCTGATTGAGCGTGGTTGAATTTTTATTTTTGTTTGTTGTTTTTGTCAAAAGGAATTGGAATTGGAAAGATTGGAGGAGCTGAGTATGCATTGTCAAGTTCAGTAGATTTTAACAGTACTTTCAAACAATTCTCGTAATAACGTGTAAAACATTACATGACATGTAAAACCCACACAGCATTTATTATTCTGCCGTCAAATCACCGGTGAATATGATCATGTTCATGAGTCCTTTGATTCGAATTATCTCTATCATAAAGTGCCGTGCCGAAAAGCGTGAGCGATCTGCAAGGGTCTGATCCCATGCAGCATCTATTAATTCGGCTGCTGACACTATTCTGTGCCATGACAAAACAATTATAACAATTGTTTGTGCAGTTTAACTTTGCGGATATTCTATGCGATCTGGGGTACCATTATTCTGTCTTAACATTTAACATCTCATGTTTCAAAGATTATAGATCAAAAGTTACAGTTAATAAGATCAACTTTATTGCACCTAGATAGTCACACCAAAGCACGAACTACGTAGCTCTAGCGACGATCACCAGTTATGATTTGTAAAGGTGAAATTGTGTTCGATGAGAATTAGAAGACGACCAAGCCAGTCTGAGGCTTTGGGTAGTTGATTTTATTATCATTATTATCTTCATCATTTTCAAAGTCGTCTTCATCGTCATCATTGTCATCATCATCGTCATCATCATCGTCGTCACCAACATCATGTTGTTGGCTGTCAGCTTTTGCAGATAAAAATGCACGTCAGACAGAAAGACAGAATTAAAGACAGACAAAATAGCAGACAGACAGAATGGCAGACGGCCAGGCGCACAGATACACACATAGTTAGACTGGTGCAGAGATGTGTGCATGGATGTTTGAAGACAAGAAGAGAACAGATAAATAGAGGGGTTGATGGATGGATGGATGGATGGATGGATGGATGGATGGATGGATGGATGGATGGATGGATGGATGGATGGATGGATGGATGGATGGATGGATGGATGGATGGATGGATGGATGGATGGATGGATGGATGGATGGATGGATGGATGGATGGATGGATGGATGGTTGGATTGATGGATGGATGGATGGGTGAAATTAATGAATTAGTAAAAGGATGGATGGATTGATAGACGGATGTATGACTGGATGGATTGACTGGTGGGTAGATGGATGGATAGATGGAGGATAGATCGATCGATCGATTGATTGATGGATGGATGTGTAAACAGATGGATTGATGAATGGGTGGGTAGATGAACTGGTAGTTGGATGGATGAATGGATGGATGAATACATCGATCCATCATTGATGGACTGACGGTTGGTAGATGGATGGATAAATGGACTAATATATTAACGGATGGATGGATTGATGGATGGATGGATAAATACATCGATCAGTCAATTAAGTCACTGATGGACTGACGGTATTAGGATGGATGCATAAATGGACTAATGTATGAATGGGTGGATGGATGGGTGGACTTGTTAATTGATGTGTACATTTTGAAGAAATGAAAGGTGTTGGCGATGTGGTTACAGAAGTATTCACAAAAACTCTAAAATGATATCTACAGCGGTGGACATCCTAACTGGCAAGTGTCCTTTGCAGACGATAATGTTATAGGGAGGCACGGGAGTCACAGTCCATGGCGATGGCGAGTGCGACCAGCAACACCCGCTCACTGTCAGGAAAATCTTCTACAATAAGAGCAAGACCATTGTTCTCTCCGCATTTATTTAACATGCTTCTTCTCATATTTTCTATGCTTAATTAACCTGCCTACTTCATTTTATTCTATATCCTCCTCCCCCCCCCCCTCCTTTCCCCTCAACGTTTCCCTTTTTTCTGCGCTCACCGGCAGTAAACTCTGTCATAAAGTTCTGGTTCTTCGCCAAATTCTGGACTTTCGTCTTTTTCTGAACTTCTTCATAACTTGAAATTTGTCGTGCAGATGCCAGGCACAGATCTGGCTTTTCTGAGCTGAGCTGAGAATTGACATCACAGCACTCTGGAAATTCCCATGCATGCTCCGTCCTCATCTTTAGCAGCCAGCGCAGAGTTCTGATACTGATGGTACATGTCACTATCTGGTTATATGTCCGTCTTGCCTTGCCTCTGAGTGTAGTAAACAGGCCAGACCCTCTGGTTTACAGCCAGGTGCCTCATTCTCTCCAGCCCATAATTTCTATGTCTACTGATTCCGTTGCTTGTTCCCAAAGAGCCTTGACCACATCTGCCTTGTCATGTATCAGTTCACCACCAAGTGGTCCAGATCCAGTCAATGTGTCCAAGGATAGTTAAGTCTGTTAACTGACCTACCCAACGAGCCAGAGTAAGAAGAAAATAAAATAGGTCTGTGACAGTGGGATAGTTGACTGGGACCAACTGGCTTTACGGAAAGAGCGACGTTCTTCTGAGGACCTGCCACATAATGATGATGATAATGAGGACGCTGATTATGATGATGATGACGATGACGAGAATAATGATTAACAACAACAACAAAAACAATAAAAATCAGGATGCAAGACAAACCGTGCGCAGCTGTGATCTAATACGACACCCGGGCATTACGAGGAAGGGGTGGGGAGAGGGAAAAAAGGAAATGGGTGTAGTGGGTAATAGGCACTATTTAAAAAACAACAACATAAGATTCAAAAGAGCATGACACACAAATGGGCCAGGTTTGTGAATTGTGTTCTGACCACACATAGAAAGTACCGGTAGACATTATCCAATGTTTGCGATTGATACAGAAAAGAGACATTTAGTGTATTGGTTGCGACTTTATTTTTATTCTTTTATTTTGCTACGTTCACCCTTAATACGGCAGTATGCAGGTTTTTCGTTTTACGACTAGACATTCCACGGCCGCCCCCAACCTCGACAATACCAAAGAGTACGATAGCATAAACTTAACTCAACAACTGTTTACTAAACACTCCAGGCAGTTACTCTCCTGCACAACCTGCTGCTAGCTCTATACAAGTACCTAGCTCTGAGAGTAATGGCAACAGACAACCGCTGCTGGCCGACACGCCCACATCCCTGTACCCGCCTATATAATGGAGAACCCAGCAAGCGACAGACACCCAGCCTTGCAAGTATCACCAGTGTCCAGTCTCCCAGACTTTACCGTTGTCCAGAAACCATGAACTCCGCACTCGTCGTTTGCTTCCTCCTCGGCATGGTCGCCATCCAGATGTCTGCCGCACTTCGTAAGTTTTCTCAATGGACCTTTCTGACATTTGTCTATCAACCTGGCGGCTGTCTGTCTATGAACATATAATTCGACTTCTACCAGAGTTCTCGTACCGACGTTTGTCTGTACATAAATACATAACTTATCTTCTGTCAGAGTCTATATAGTGTACCGTTTTTTGTCTATCAACCTGGCGGACTGCCTGTATATAAACACATAATACAACTTCTATCAGCTCCTATGTACCGGCTTTTGTCTATCAGCCTGGCGGGCTGCCTGCATATAAACACATATTTCAACTGACTGACTGACTTTTTACCCCACTAGGACATCACACAATCGATAAACACCCAATGACACAAAGTGCCACCATGTGGATGAGGATCACCGTGGAGAGGTCCCAGAAACCGCGCTCAGACAATTGGCCATATTAATGACCTGCCTATATTGCGGCCACTGGCAAAAGCCAGAGTGGGGTTTCAAACGCTTCAACTTCTACCAGAGCCCATATAGTGTACCGGCTTTTGTCTATCAGCCTGGCGGGCTGCCTCTATATGAACACATAATTAAATCATGGCTATTATATACTGGCTAGAATCTTATCTGCAGATCCGAAGGTCGCGGGTTCAAGTCTGACAGCGCTAGACTATTTCAAAAATGACCTTGGCTTTCAAGTCTACCCAGCCTTTTTACACCATTAACATATGGTTCTTTGCTATACCTATACATTTACATAGAACTCCTGTGAAATGTGACTAAAAAGCTTGACGAAATAGGGAGTCAAAAAACGTGCACAAAACAATACAAAAAACGTTTTGGCCTACAGCCTTTGTCAGACAGGTAACAAATAGGAGAGTATTCAGATCTCTGAGGGGTGACGTGAGCAAGATTTTAAAAAATGTGATGTGGAGTGAATGAAATAAAATAAAATAAATGAAAACTATATATATATATAGTCGCTAAAATTAAAAAGTAACATTTTGTATATATATATATATATAAATTATAATAGTAGGAACAATAGAAATACACATGTTAATAATACTGAAAAGAGATAGAACAAAGTAATAATTGGAAAGAAAAGAAAAGAAAAGAAAATAATTCAAATTGAAAAAGTGATAATAGTAAAACTGTTTAGATGAAGGTATGTTGGACATTTATACCACTTGGACTAAGAACATTTAGGCTGTGGATGAGGCGATTTTCTAAAGAGATATATATTTACATACTAATCGGCTTTCTAAGTCTGACGCAGTCAACAACACGCTGACCGCTTTAGTTAGTTAGTTGTGTATCCTTTATAGGACGTTGCAGAACCAACAATAGCATTTTTTTTTATTTTACTGTTGTGGGTTTTCTAGGCAAATTTACGCCCAATAATTTGCCTTTGCCTTCTGGACGGTCGGCTTCTTGATACCACTGTCGAAACCAACACAAGGCGCAAGGCCTGAGCTGGGATCGAACCCGGCACCCTGGCATTAAGAAAGGCTGGCCTCTTTACTTCCCATAATATTTCTTTTTGGTTGTGTTAGGCTGAATCAACCTTGGAACTTAAGTGACATTAAATATCCAAGGATGCGAAAACGAGTTGTTCAGCTCTGTAGGCCAGTGACTACCACAGAATAGTAACATCTACCGACGCTTCTATGGGTCTAACAAAACAAACCACTGAGTGTCCCCTTGTGGGTTTCAAGACCCTGTTCGTGGGTCAGTGGAGATGGGGGGAGGGGCCTATAGTACACCAACAGTCCCCCAACAATCAGGAACAGATGGGTAAATAAGAGCTTTCTGAATCGGATATCTTAGGCCGAAAGGCGCGGATATCGAAGCCTAGCTGTAAACCTCAGCATGCCAACTGTTTTTTAAGATCGAACGGAGAATTTTTATGACAATAATAATAATTAAAAGATGAAAAAGAATAGCAGCAAGGAGGAATACGAGGAGGATGATGAGAAATGAATGATAAGAGGAGAAGGAGGATAAAGGTTATAGTTAAGAGAATCGACTTCATTGCTCTGGTATTATGCCATATGTCTCGGTCCCTCTCAGCAGAACGGCTAGAACCTACACAAAGCACGAAAACCTTAGCTCCAGCGTCGATTCCCGGGAGTCTCTGTAAAAATTGAAACGGTGAACCCAATGGACTAGAATATTCTTGTTTCTAGTCCCCACCTAACGAACTATTTTCCTTTATTTTCATCTTGGTAGTTACGGCTTCTCCGCCCTAGTACATTACTTTTTAATTATTCGACATCTGAATATAAACTGACAAACGCGTCTCTTGTTTTGCAGCCAGCGATTGTACCCTGGAGCCGGAGTTGGGTCTATGCAAGGGTCATATAGAGCGTTACTTCTACAACATCACCACTGCCAAATGTGAGACCTTCTTCTTCGGTGGTTGTGGAACCTACCCCAACAACTTTGAGGACGCTGAAGCTTGCCAGGCTTTCTGTGTCTAACGTCTTCCAGATTATCACACCTCCTGCAGCCGAAATCAGGTCTGCAAGACAGACTTGCTGGAACTACAGCCACTAGCAGTATGTGAAGATATCAAGGATGTAGACAACACGGCTGCAGTAGAGTGAAATTGTTTGTTTATTGCAATAAACAGATAAATTTTAAATATTTTGTTTTGTTGACGTTTCTGTTATTTGTGGTGATGTGTCATATTGCCATGACAACTGGAGAGAGAGAGAGAGAGAGAGAGAGAGAGAGAGAGAGAGAGAGAGAGAGAGAGAGAGAGCGAATGAACATGCGAGATGAGATAGTGATTACAACGAATAACTAGTACACCAGTATACCTTCCCCAACAAGAAAAAGATATACACGAGAGAGAAGACATCGGTTCTTAAGCACAGTTCAAGCCATATGTTAGTGACCAATATGCAACGATCTTTCTAGCTAAATAACTCAGGAATTTTGAATTTGAGAAGCTTTAGTCCAAGGTTAGTGTTAGGTAGCAATAGAACGTACAAATCAAGCGACGGAGTGAGGAAACAACAAATGAATGTGCAAAAGAGAACAACATTCCTGCTTCTACTTCATACCCTAGTTGCCGACCTTGCTTCCAGAAACTTCTGTGGATTTCTCCATTCAGTGTAACAGATGGTGACCTAGTTGTCTATAATGATATCGGTACGGCACCTTATAGCAATGCCGGGTAAATAGTAAATTGCCGACCTTGCTTCCAGGAACTTCTCTGGGTTGCTCCATTCAGTGTAACATATGGTGACCTAGTTGTCAATAATGTATTGGTACGGCACCTTATGGCAATGCCGGGTAAATAGTAAAATTGACGACCATGCTTCCAGGAACTTCTCTGGGTTGCTCCATCCAGTGTCTCACAAGGTGACCTAGTTGTCAATAATGTAATGGTACGGCACTGTATGGCAGTGGCGGGTAAATAGTCGGTAAATTGCCGACCATGCTTCCAGGAACTTCTCTGGGTTGCTCCGTTCAGTGTCTAGCAATCTCCTTGCATCTCAAGAAGACGATTTACCGCACCCAAGGCATCTTCAGTCAATCATTCAGGTGTTATCTCTACAATGAATATTTGATGCAATGGATCTCATGTCAAGGTTGTTCACTCTTTCAGACTGCTGTTTGTCTGTCTCTTGATGCCGCCTTCCCGCTTGTATCATTGTTTGCGTGTTGCTCTCTTGTCTTCAAGGTTCTCCCCATTATGGCTTTAACAGAGTGTTGTCCCTCTAGACGGAATATTTCAATTGTGTTTATGTGTGTATGTTGTTGTTATTTTTTGCAAAATTATTTCCTTCAGTTACTTTCTTTTAATTCGCAGTCTCCCCATATATTCTATATTTGATTGTCCCTCTTCCCCCCCCCCCCCCCAATGAAATACGATCTATTCATCTGTATAAGAATAAGACGGTTGACTAATAAAGACGGTAAAAGACAGAAAATTCAAATATTTTGGTCACTTTCAAGTTTGGAGTGAACAATATTGCAGGGGTATATGCCTGATAAGAGAGGAAGAGGAAGGCCAAAGAGAAGATGGGTGCAGGATGTGGTGGATGATCTCCAGGTCCGTTTATCGGAGCGAGACATCTTGCTTGTAATCGAGAAGTTTTCTGGAGTGTTGTTATGGGAGCAAGGTTCTGCAAAGGACATGCTGCTGACTGACTGACTGACTGACTGACTGACTGACTGACTGACTGACTGACTGACTGACTGACTGACTGACTGACTGACTGACTGACTGACTGACCTCTGTATGTCCACATTTCCAGAGACTACGTGATTTTCTAGTTGCCTTTTCCTTGTCCAGATTTCTAAACTATACAGCAGGTTAAATATAATTGTTGACTAATTTTCAATCTGCCGTTCTTTTCAAGCTTGTAATATAAACTTTGGTCTGGGACTTCTTAAACGCCTCCAGTGCTTAAGGTTCGGGGTTCAATCCCCTGTTTGGACTGGGATTTTTTCATGGTAACTTGTACTTCTAGTAATTATCCTTGGTCTCTGGGTAGTGAGATCGGACGCCTGTGTGCATGCATTGTTGCGCACGTAAAAAATATCTTTTCAGTTGGAAATCGAAAAGAGTAGCCTAACAGCTGTCTATCTATCTATCTATCTATCTATCTATCTATCTATCTATCTATCTATCTATCTATCTATCTATCTATCTATCTATCTATCTATCTATCTATCTATCTATCTATCTATCTATCTATCTATCTATCTATCTATCTATCTATCTATCTATCTATCTATCTATCTATCTATCTATCTATCTATCTATCTATCTATCTATCTATCTATCTATCTATCTATCTATCTATCTATCTCTATCTATCTATCTATCTCTATCTATCTATCTATCTATCTATCTATCTATCTATCTATCTATCTATCTATCTATCTATATCTATCTATCTATCTATCTATCTATCTATCTATCTATCTATCTATCTATCTACTATCTATCTATCTATCTCTATCTATCTATCTATCTATCTATCTATCTATCTATCTATCTATCTATCTATCTCTATCTTATCTATCTATCTATCTATCTATCTATCTATCTATCTATCTATCTATCTATCTATCTATCTATCTATCTATCTATCTATCTATCTATCTATCTATCTATCTATCTATCTATCTATCTATCGATCTATCTATCTATCGATCTATCTATCTATCGATCTATCTATCTATCGATCCATCCATCTATCGATCCATCCATCTATCGATCCATCCATCTATCGATCCATCCATCTATCGATCCATCTATCTATCTATCTATCTATCTATCTATCTATCTATCTATCTATCTATCTATCTATCTATCTATCTATCTATCTATCTATCTATCTATCTATCTATCTATCTATCTATCTATCTATCTATCTATCTATCTATCTATCTATCTATCTATCTATCTATCTATCTATCTATCTATCTATCTATCTATCTATCTATCTATCTATATCTATCTATCTATCTCTATCTATCTATCTATCTATCTATCTATCTATCTATCTATCTATCTATCTATCTATCTATCTATCTATCTATCTCTATCTATCTATCTATCTATCTATCTATCTATCTATCTATCTGTCTGTCTGTCTGTCTGTCTGTCTGTCTGTCTGTCTGTCTGTCTGTCTGTCTGTCTGTCTGTCTGTCTGTCTGTCTGTCTGTCTGTCTGTCTGTCTGTCTGTCTGTCTGTCTGTCTGTCTGTCTGTCTGTCTGTCTGTCTGTCTGTCTGTCTGTCTGTCTGTCTGTCTGTCTGTCTGTCTGTCTGTCTGTCTAGTCTATCTTGTCTATCTAACCTATCTAACCTATCTATCTATCTATCTATCTATCTATCTATCTATCTATCTATCTATCTATCTATCTATCTATCTATCTATCTATCTATCTATCTATCTATCTATCTATCTATCTATCTATCTATCTATCTATCTATCTATCTATCTATCTATCTATCTATCTATCTCTATCTATCTATCTATCTATCTATCTATCTATCTATCTATCTATCTATCTATCTATCTATCTATCTATCTATCTATCTATCTATCTATCTATCTCATGTCCGATAGTTTAGTACGTTTTAGAAATTGTGTATCATTTTCCAAAGTTCTGGTATTGTGTGGAACCTTTTTAAAAGAAAAGTGATTAGGAGCTGTCAAAGAGCTGCTTACTGCCTTAATGGCAACAGCTCGTTCGCAGCTCTATGACAATGATATCTATCCTAAACATAAACCAACGCGACACCGTCAGAAGACACACATCGGT
This sequence comes from Candidula unifasciata, assembly GCA_905116865.2. Classification (NCBI taxonomy): domain Eukaryota; kingdom Metazoa; phylum Mollusca; class Gastropoda; order Stylommatophora; family Geomitridae; genus Candidula; species Candidula unifasciata. The sequence continues at coordinate 597,798 of CAJHNH020005746.1, read as the reverse complement.
CTTTCATGTAGTTACAGAAAACGACAGACAGTTAACCTTAGAGGTCGTTCGACCTACAGCCCTACACCAACCGGCCGAAGTGCTTTAATATTGAAGTTCACACGTTGGAGCGACGGTAGACTGGTCGACTGCATGGCAATAGTTAAACTTAAATTTGTCTTTAGTAGTTAAACTATATAGAGATATATCCACGCATATCACTTTGGGATATTTAATTTTAGGTCGCTAGAAGCGAACTTTCATATATGTTAGTCGCTGCTTAATGCGTGGCCTGGGTAGACATGATGATTATCGTTATTGTGTTGTTAATTGTGAACCAGGCTGATATTACTTTAAGCGAAATAAACAGATGTTCAATGTGATAATTATAGTTCCAGTTGCTTGATTCAAGATAGAAATCGTTTATGCACGGGGTTTGCCTAGGTGAAGTTACATTCATGTGGTTATGTTGTTGTTATATAACTAACCATACAAATATCCTTTGTCTGGGCCAAGAAAACTTGATTTCATTGTCCCCCTGCAGAAGAACCCTGTCTTTTCTTTACTTTCCAGTTTTGCTGTTCGGCGGGGAACTACTACATTGTGTCCTTACCAGAACTTTCTTTACTTATTTCCCCATCTTTTTTCCCCGCTAGCACAGAAAGACGGAGAAATTACCTCATGAATGGAACGTGTCTTTATTAATAGCCATTTTTAAGAAAGGAGACAAGTGTAATAATTATGGAGGAATATCACAATTATCTGCAAGTTATGAGATACTATCGGCGGTACTGCTAAACAGGCTAAAACTATACGTCGAAGATACATTGGGAGATTACAAGCTGGTTTTCGACAGAACAATAGATCATATATTATTTACGGCAATTAACAGAACACAAATTGGATATATGGAAAAGATATACATAATGTTTTCGTGAATTTTAAAAAGGCAGACAATAGTGTACATAGCAACAGTTTATGGGATGCTATGAGGGACTTTGGAATACCAAAGAAGTTAATTACCACGACCAAAACATGTATGAAAGGCACTTGTTATATGTTAATATTTAAAGGCAGAAAGTCACACCCTTTTCAAACAACATATGGTTTAAAGCAAGGTGATGCTTTGTCCCCACTTCTTTACAACTTGGCCCTGGAGGAAATTATAAGGAAATTGAAACAAGAGTTTACTATCGGAAAACCGACAAGAATACTAGATTATGCAGATAGCATTGATATCGTAAGAGATTATGAACTGGAAACTGTTAAAACACTGACTCTCTTAAAAGAATTAGCTCAGAAAATTGAACTAGTTATCAATTAAGATAATACAGAATACATGATAATAACTATTCAGGGAAAGAATATAAACTTCGGTCACATACAAGTCAGTAATATGAAAATCAAACGAACGGAAACATATAAGCACTAGGGTGCAAACTTCAACTGCTCCAACATGCTGTGAGAAGAAATACAATCTAGAATACAATCTGGAAATAAAGTATACTATGTCCTTCAACGTCTGTCAGAGTCAAAGTGTCTGTCGCGCAATATCGAGATCAAAATATTTAAAACGTTGATGAGACCAGTCTTGTTATATAATCTGAAACTTTGAGCACAACGAAAAGAGATGAAGCCTTATTACAGGTTTTCGAAAACAGAGTCACGGCGAATTTTGGGAGCCATCAAAGATGCCAACAGTGGGGAATGGAGATTGAAGGCAACAACGAAATTCATAATCTGTTTAAATCATCATTGATCACTGGCATTATGAGAGCTAAAAGACTGTAATGGTTGGGGCAAGTTGGAAGAATTTAAGATGACAGAGAAGTGAAAACTGTATACACAAGTGAGATGAATGGTCGCAGACTACGAGGCAGACCAAGAAGACGATGGGGAGATAATATCCAGACAGACCTGCAAAAACTTGGTGTCACCAACTGGAAAAAGAAGGCCAACCAAAGAGATGAATGGAGGCAGGTGATATCTACAGCAATGAACTTCAAGGGCTCGGAATGCTGAAAAAGGCCCGCCAGAGAGATGAATGGAGGCGGGTGATATTTGCACCAATGAACCTCAAGGGCTCGGAATGCTGACGAAGAAGAAGAAGAATCTGACTATACCACTCACATTGTTTGAATCGTCACTTATACTGTTATGATCTGTTTTGAAGAGCCCGTGTCTTCTCTCCTTTGTCTATCATTATTGGTGTTGGTGACTGGGATAATGACGTACTAGTTGCTCGTCTTAATCACTCACTCTCTCTCTCTCTCTCTTTTTCTCTCTCTCTCCCATCCCCCCTCCCCCTTCTCCCCTCCCCCTCTTCTCTCTCAAGGTGGCACAGTAATCTAACACATCACCACAGATACACAGAAACGTCACAACATTATATTAAAATCGTTATCTTTTTATTTCGCCAAAAATTTTATACGATAGCAACCATGTTGTCTACATCATTGACATCTTGTAGTAGTTTGAAGTCGTGTCCAAAGGCAACCCTGTAACGCCTTATCGTAGAAGAGTTCCTGATAGATCATCCTTAGTTCTGACATGTAGGCTGACTAAATTCTGAAAGTTCCAAAGTTAACACGAACGGGCAGGGCGGGTAATGATTTCGGTTGCAGATGCTGTAAGACGTGAAAGACGTTAGACACAGAAAGCCTGGCACTCTCCAATTTCCCTGAAGTTGTTTTCACTTCTTTTTTTTTCGGGGTCTTCTTCTTTCTTTCCTTCCTCTTCTTATTATTCTCCATTCTGTCTTGAAAGAACAATGGGCACGTTGAGGTTTACAACTAGGCTGCGATATCTGTCCCTTTCGGTCTAACACATCCTTATTTAAACATCCCTTGCAGCGTATTAAGGCGATGTGTGCTTTTTATTATCGACCCCCCCCCCCCCCCCACCCCATCTCCCCTACTAAGGTTCCATCACCCACAAAAATAATTTGTACGGCTGCTTGGTTCGACCGGTAGAAACGATTGCAAATGACACTGGATCAGTGTTAGAGACTTGTCATCACCCCGAAGGTCGTGGGTTTGAGTCTGTATTGAGGCGGGTGTATTTAATGTTGGCGTAAGCAACCAGGTTGGTCCAGTCGAAAACTGGCAACAAAAAACATTATGGGAAGTAAAGGTCGACCGCCTGGTGTTGACGTCGTCACACCAGGTGACCTAGGGGATCTTCTTCTTCTTCTTCTTCGTGTTCACCAGCTGTACACTCTGGCGGTAAGTTCTGGTTGCTCTTCCACTACTGAACTGCAGTCCTGCTCCAGAACCTTAATGTAGCGTGTGCATCAGTTTTACAGATCTCATTCTCTTGAATACAGACTGTTGGTTCCTTGCCTCTCCGGCAGATGCACTCCGACTTCAAAGGAAGCTCCCCAATTAGTCGACTCTTACGACATGCTTTTGAGGAGGCAGTGGGTCTGTTCTTGTTTTCCCCACAATGGGGCACCGGAACCAGTGGTGGGGAAAATTACCCTTAAGTTTTACTTTACTAACTGATAGACAGACAGATGTCAGTGCATAGACACTGGTAGAAGTCAAATTATATATACATTTACGGGCAGCCTGCCTGACTGATAGACAAATGATGATACATAGGCACTGTTGGAAGTTGAATTATGTTTAAACATACGGACAGCCTGCCTGATTGATAGACAAATGATGATATTTAGGCACTGGTGGAAGTTGAATGTATGTACGGAAAAATTTAAACCGGGTAAAAAATGTCAAGTAATAGAATATGACGATAAATGTCAAGTAAAAGAATGTGACCAGAAAGATCCAGTGAGGAAACTTACGAAGAGCGGCAGACATCTGGATGGCGACCATCCCGAGGAGGAAGCAGACGACGAGTGTGGAGTTCATGGTTTCTGGACAACAGTAAAGTCTGGGAGACTGAACACTGGTGATACTTGCAAGGAGGAAACTTTTTGAAGTGCGGCTTGGCTTTTTTACCCCACAGGACATCACACAAGCGATAAACGATGACACAAAGTGCCACATGCGGAGAGGATCGCCGTGAAGCAGACGGTCCCAGAAACGCGTTCAGACATTTGGCCATAATGATGACCTGCCTATATTGCGGCCCCTGACAAAAGTCAGAGTGGGGCTTCAAATAACAAAAAATAACGTCCTGAGAAGGACGTAAGGAATAATTAGGCGACTAATAAAAGAATTCTTCCCAAGCGGGGGTCTGTTCCTTGCCGTGGTCTCCCTTATATAGGCGGGTACAGGGATGTAGGCGTGTCGGCTTGTGGTGGGGGCGTCTGTTGCCATTACTCTCAGAGCTAGGTACTTGTGGAGAGCAAGCAGCAGGTTGTGCACGAGAGTAACTGCCTGGAGTGTTTGGTAAACATTTGTTAAGTAACGATTTATATTTCTGTACCATCTGATGTAAGTTGGCACGGGGAGTAAGAATGTTCAAGCGGCAGTCATCGGTACTCTAAGATGTTTGGTGATCTTAGGATCCGAGTTATCGACACTTGAGTTAATGGTTGTTCGATCTTTGTGTGATAATTGCATTGACCCTGCTACTCTAGCAGAATCTAGATAGATGATGTGTTTATTATTACAATGATCGCCTTTACAGTCGGGGTTTCTGGCTTAGGCGTTGCGAACGTGTATCGTAAATCTGAGGTGCCAGGATCGATCCCAGCTGGGTTGTTAAGCAGGTGTTTCGTCCTTTTAAGGACAAAATTTTTTGTTATTTGAAGCCCCACCCTGGTTTTAGCCAGGAGCCGCAAAACAGGCAGGCCATAAATACGGCCAATTATCTGAACGCGGTTTCTGGGACCTCTCCACGGCGACCCTCATCCACATGGTGGCACTCTGTGTCATCGGTGTTTATCGCTTGTGTGATGTCCTGGTGGGGCAGAAAGTCAGTCAGTCAGTCCCAGCTGCGGATTGTTATGCAGAAGACTATCTTGACTTTGGTTTTCAAGAAGTTGTCGAGACCAAACCGGTCAGTAGCAGTCGCATACTACTGCTAGGATTGGTTATGCATCGTCCCATAAAAGATGCGCACCTGCATAGCAATAGTGACATTACTTCTAGAACATTCCCTGTTTAGGCCGGGTCCATGTGAAAACTGAGGTCGATTTTTACAATGAAAAAAGCCACTTCGGTGAGAAGACAACCAAACGGTTGACACAATCCTGTCAACCGCAACAAAGTAAACAGGCAGGGACTAACTGTTTACAGAATGGGACCTGCCCAAGTCTGAAGTCATAGTGGGCGTCTGTTGCTTAGCGTTACGAACGAGCATCGTAATGCCGGAATACCGGGTTTGATCCCAGCTGCGGACGATTTGTCTTGCGTTGGTTTCGACAGTGGTACCGAGAGCTGACCGCTCAAGAGCAATGGCAAACTGCTTAACGTAAAATTTAAATAGAAAAATCACAACTGTCAAAACATGGTCTTGGTTCTGCAACGTCCTGTAAAGGATACGCAACTAACATAGTTAGAGGACCCTTTTCCACGTCATTAGGGTTACTGGGCATATAGTGCTGGATTTTTATATCATAGATCAATCAGCAGTCGGTGGGTAATGTGGTCACCGCGGCGCCGACCGCTTTTACTTCACAGGATTTTACTACGTGCCATTTTAGGCTAGGTGAACCTCGGGGCAAATGTCATTTCTGTAAAAATCTGGCTCGATTCAGGTTTGAACCTACATCCTGCGGGCCAGAGGCGAGCGTCTAACCACTATACTAAGGCGGTTTTTAAGGTCCTATGGAGTTGATGTTATTTTAATTATTATCTTTCATCATCGACTTCGGTGTTGTCGGTTAGATCAGACTTTGCAGATAAAAATACATGCGTTGACTCAGACACTGAGTGACAGGCAGAAAGACACAAATGAAGACAGGCAGACACAATGGCAGACGGGAAGTCATACACATACATACACATACAGTTTCACAAGGGGTGGTTGGATGCTTACCATCATGCTTGAAGAGAGTACGGGAACAGACAGGTAAATAAATGGGTGGATGCGGAGATGGATTAGTGGATTGATGGATAGTCTCTCTTGGTCTTCCCCGTTTTCTTTTTCCTTTTCGTGTCAATATGAGGAAACAATAGATTCCCTAATTTATTGCCTGGCATATTTCGCGGTATCACGTCAGGTGCATACTATAGTAACAATTAAATAAATAAAGCAAATAAGTAAATGTTTTATAACTGATGCACAAATTCAAACACAATCAACAGCAGCTGGCAGTTTTATCAGAGCAGTCGCAATGTAAATATCATGTAGTAAGAGGTTATAAAAACATACAGTAAGTTTGTATCTCAAACAGAGTAGCGGAGTACACCTTCTTCTTTGCGTCCTCTTTTACCGCTTCGGGTGTCGAGGGAGATATAAGGTCCTGCTTCGTGCTTTTCTGGCTGCTTCGACAATAGACACATCGTTGTAGTGTAGAGTTTCTCTGATATTGTCCTTCAGTTTTGTTCTTGGTCTACCTCTTGCTCTACTTCCCTCTCCTCTTTTGGTATATGCCTTGTATGGTATAGCATCAGAAGACATTCTCTCCAAATGGACAAACCATTTGGTTTGTTGTATTTGTACGTAATTTAGAATTGCTTCTGTGCCGACTATATCTAGTATGACCTAATTCCTGATTTTATCTTTTCTGGTCACTCCTACAGCCCTTCTCAGACACCTAATTTCCATTGTTACTAATTTTCTTTTGTATTTTGTTATGAGTGACCACGTTCGGCACTGGCAGTACACCTTCTACTGGACTTATAACCTATGCGACGCACCACCATCCGCATATACTACCACGTCTGCCCCTGGTAGTACATCTTCAACTGGACTTTTAACCTCTGCGACGCACCACCATCCGCACCTACCACCACGTCTGCCACTGGTAGTACACCTTCTACTATACGTATAACCTATGCGACGCACCACCATCCGCACATACCACCACGTCTGCCACTGGTAGTACACCTTCTACTGGACTTATAAACTATGCGACTCACCACCATCCGCACCTACCACCACTGGTAGTACACCTTCTACTGGACTTATAAACTATACGACGCACCATCATCCGTACCTAAAATCACGCCTGCCACTGGTAGTACACCTTCTACTGGACTTATAAACTATGCGACGCACCACCATCCGCACCTACCACCACGTCTGCCACTGGTAGTACACCTTCTACTGGACTTATAACCTATGCGACGCACCATCCTCCGCACCTACCACCATGAAAAAAAAAAATTATTAAAGAAGGAGAACTGCTTTGGTAGGGTTTAATTTAATTTCCAGGAACGAAAGCAATAAATAACATATTCGGTATTTTTCATATTATTACAATAATAATGGATTGAATTTTTTGTTTTTGAGTACTCTTACTATAATCCGTTTGAAACCAGACAGATCCATAGGTGCTCCAATCTCCTCCTCAAAAGCTCCACGAGTGTACGACTGATGACGAAGTTTCTGTGTTGGGTAATGAAACGTCTTGTCCTCTTAGTGAAATGTTCATTTCTTGCAGCTCAAGACTGCACCCCGATGTCTTTCGGGTGAGTACTGGCACCTTTTAAAACCACTTTGAGGTGAGTACTTGCACCTTTTAAAACCACTTTGAGGTGAGTACTTGCACCTTTTAAAACCACTTTGAGGTGAGTACTTGCACCTTTTTAAAACTTTGAGGTGAGTACTTGCACCTTTTCAGACCACTTTGAGGCGAGTACTGGCACCTTTTTAATTTTATGACACTTTGAGTTGAGTATCTGCATGTTTGTGCAGAAAAAAGCCCTGCTCAGATGTTTGTCTAAAAAATGGATCACATATTATTAGTCAGTGTGTAATATATAGTATATATAGACAAGTACAAAAGTAAAGGACTATTTTGCACACCACTAGGCATATTGGGCAAGACTTTTATTTTAAAGACCAATCAGTATTTGGTGGGTGATGCAGTCATCATTATGCGGGATATATATCGACGATGGTGAAAATAATAATTCAAGTTGATAACTATGGCAGTAAATGACGGAGCTAGAAATTTATGTCTATGTGACAGTTTATCGAAAGAATAGGTGTGATTTAAAATAAAAATATAATTAGATGTTTGCAACCTATATAGATTTACTGTGTCATGGCTGAGATTGTCGTAAATCTTTGTCACCCCCTTCACCCCCCCCCCTTTTTACAATTACATGGAATCCGTTGCTGTTTAGTGGCCAGATGGTAGAGTGACAACTTAAAGTTCTGCGCTGGAGTTCGTGTTGAATTTTCCTCTTCAGAACTAACTGTTATATGTATCTGCATTGTCCCCCTTGACTATATGGGTTCCAGTCAAACAGACACTATTTACGGTGTCGTCAGGTTTTCTTCTCATCATATGTCTGATCCGATGCCAGTCTTCTCTCATTTCTTGATCCAATGGAATTTGGTTGTCTTGCTTTGCTATTAAGGTTAAAGTTGCTACAATGCTTGCCAGCATCACCCATTAAGTCTAACATGGTCGTTCGCAAGACTCTCCAGTTTGCCCAGGGGACTTAACATCCAACACAGTTGTATCTATCATTTTTGAGTTATGTTGTTGTCATTCACAGCCTTTTCTGGCTTGTACTTATTTCCGGTAGCTACACACGTGTCAGAGATTAAACTGCTCAGACAGATATGTGATGATATGAAGCTCTCTAGCTCTACTTTTTGTTTGGTTTGATATCATTTTGTAACACCATATACCTGGGGTCCACTGTAGTATTGTGGCTGGTACACTTGCCTAGCAGCAGAGTGGTTGGTTAGATCATATATTCAAATCCCACTTGAGGCAATGAATAAGGAATTGGAAAGAGCAGGTATGTCCAGTCTGCTGACTTGGCTTGGTCATACTCGCAGTCCCTAAGAACAACCTCTTTGGTGAATTACAAATCAGTAGAAGATATCGAGGTTGGCTACTATTATGATATAAAGAGATGTGGGAGAAGGATTGAACGAGACAGGTAGTGAGGTATAGGAAGAAATAAAGGAGAAAATTAATTTGTATGGTTCAATCAACATTATAGCACACGGGTATAACCCAGACATGCTCCGTTCTACTTCCAAGCCTGAGTCTGCAGAATCTCAATGCAGTGCACAAACTCTGTTGTACCTGAAATACTTAAGGTAGATTTTCAACTCAAAATTTTGCTCGGGCAGCGCTGTTAAGCTACTCTTTTTTGATTTCCAACTGCCAAGGGATTTTTTACGTGCACAACAATATACACGGGTGTCTGGTCTTACTTACCTGAGAAAGGTGGTCCAAGTGACAAGAAGGGACAAAGTCCGCAATCAGACAATACGTCAAGATCTTGATACCCAGCCCTTACTAACCCGAGTAGATCAGTCACAGTTACAATGGTTTGGACATGTGTGCAGAATGGGAGAAAATCGGCCACCATGGCAAGCATGGGAGGCTAAGAACCAGGGAACCAGACCTCCAGGACGACCCAGGGTGCGCTGGGAAGGCAACATCCGACAGAGGACTGGAATGGAACAAAGCCAGAAAGAAAACTGCTGATAGAGACGTCTGGCGATCTCTCTGGCAAACCTCTACACCCCAAGGTAGAAGAGGAGCGACAATGTAAGTAAGTAATTAAGTCTGGTCTTACTACCCACAGACCAAGGGAAATTTCTAGAAGTCGATGTGGGAAAAAAACCTAGCCCTAACCGGGGCTTGAACCCGGGATCTACAGCACTCGAAGCAGACACCATACCTCGATGGCTGCGAATAGGATGGGAGCTGAGTGTCTGAGAAGCACACTAAATATGTGCAATAATGACCTTGACATCACATACTTTTTCTTCTTCTCAGCATTCACTGACTGTAGACTCAGGCGGAAAATTCTGGCTGTTTGTCCATATCTGGACTTTCCATTTTACAGACCCAGCTTTTTATGTGCAGACTGTTGGTTCCTTGCCTCTCAGGAAGTAAAATCCCCTAATCAGTCATCCTGTACAACATGCCTCTTAGGGAGGCAGTGGGACTATCCCCCCCCCCCCCAAACCCATAAACTAATTGTAAAAAAATAAGCATGTCTTGCTAGTAATATTTGCCGCATGATTCCCACGTCTTTCTAATTCTGATATAACACAAACGTCTGCAAAGGTGCCAACTTGAGGCGTTTTTGACAAAGAACAGTGGCCTACATTTAATCAGGTGACAAAGGGCAGATGAGACAGTCAATAGCTCCCGTTTCAATTTATTTGCAATTGGGTCACCCTATGATAGCACCTCCCCCCGTGTTAGTCAAAATCATACAAAATGTCCTCCATAATCCCATTTGAAAGCTAGTGAAACAACAAATGAATTCTCAGAAAAATCCAGAAACATGTATTTACAGTAAATGCATAAGACAGCCACTAGAGATGCCAACACCAACAGTATGCAACCCAAATCACAATTCTTTGTTAATGAAGTAGTGATGGCCAAGAACAACCTGACAAACACAACGGTGGATGCAAAAAGCAGCCACCCACCATCAAGTACCTTGCCTACTGGTGTGGGTGATCATGTCTCTCCACAACCTGTAGTTCTGACAACTCACACGCTGACACCTTTTAATGCAATGACAAAAAAGTATGTTGAGGATCTTCTCGCATTGTCTTTATTTTTTTAACAAATCTTTCAAGAGGTCACAACACATGTTTCAATATGAAAACACACCCCCTCCCCCCAAACACAAAAACTCTCCTTCCGACAGGCGTGATAAGTCAATTTGGAAAAAAGTCAATTCAGAAATTAATTACACATCAGCAAATGAGTTTCTTTTGGTAATGAATACAGATAAACATATAAAAATGAGGCAATTTTGATCAAGCTGACAAACTTCTAGAACAGCAGATACAATTCTTTCATATCAACTACGCATAGTGGTTAGCACAAAACAGACATAAAAAGAACAGTACCAGTCCCATGTTGATATTGGACACTATACCCAGAGGGCAAAGGAACATTATAATAGGAACTCCAAAAAGTTGTGACAGTAAATTGCAGCAGGGATTACTTAGTTAAGCAGGCAAACTGTAGAAACTGTGGTGAAGAAAGTATCTCATTCACTGTGAGCACTAGGGCTCTATTGTGCGGGGTGCCTCTGCCCCCCCCACCACAACATACATGGCATACATCTACTGACTAGGGATGCTAATTTCTAAGTGCACCTACACGACAGATAAGAAACCAATAAACAGTGCAGAGTCGTAGAACGAATCAGTAGGATCTAAAAAAAACGACGCTGCAGAGTTACCAGGGAATCTGGCCGACGCACAACACCCAGGGAAATGAGACGGATATACAATCAGACACTTACTGGTACCATTGGAATTGAAACACGTTGCTTGCTGCTTAAGATGGAGACTGAGCACTTATGGGAGTGTCCTGAGTGCTGTGATATCGACTATTAATTCAACACTGAGAAACCAACAGTTTGCATACAAAAAAAGCCAAAATCTGTAAACACATATGTAGGCAAACTCAAGCTCTGAAACAAGATTTTTGTACAAATCTAATAAACCAACCATGCATACTAAACAAATAAACTGCTCTGATTCCAACCAAAAAACCTATCATTCCAACAAGCAAGTCGCACAACTGTTTCAGACACAATGAATGGTCCTTGTCTATTTGTCAACAAAGGATTTCAAATTCTGCAGAAAGCTGACATACTGCTGGTTCTCGTAAGCTGTACAGAAGTCGATCAACTGTGCCACAAACTCGTCGTTGATGCCCCTCTCATCCAACATGTCCATTAGAAGGTCGAAGAGTTCCTGGCAAGGACACACAAGATACATGATTTTATACTGGGCAAACAGGACATATTTATCTATTGAACAAACATAAGGAGTGCTCATGCAGTTAAGAATATAGAGACAGCCATTTTATCCCCATATGCTTGAGCATGGGTAAGCTCAGAAAGATAAAGATGATCCTGTCAAAAGACATGGAGAGTCTCTGAAGCAATCGGAGCTGGCACAAATCAGTTTCGTATTAGTGCCAGAGGGCACAGGCGTGTAAGGAAATGAGCAAGTTACCTGGCTTACAGGCCAAGCTACTGTGGAGGACAGACAAGTCATGGATCAGAATAATATGCTAAATGCTTAATGAGAGGTTTGTAAGAGCCGAGTGATGAATGAATCGGTAACCATGACCAGACTGCAAGAAAAACATGTTAAAAGGGGTGTGGTCAGACAAGAGTGCTATGCAGGAAGCCAAAGAAGAATACGAAACTAATACAGAACTGGTGTTCAACATTCAACATTCCCCAGCCGTGTTGCACCATGCACACAGCTCAGTAGCTGGGTGACTTAATACAATTTCAGTCAACATTTGGGGCAATGCAACAGATAACTAGCTAGAAGCAAAAACAATTGCCAAAACTCAAACTGTCACAAAGGACCAGAAACACAAGACATGTTTAACAGACAACACACATAAGAATGGTAATCAGAAGCTTCCTCTCCATGACCGACAAGATTTGAGGAGCACTTCGAATAAAACAAAAATAACTTACTGCATCCATAGTCTCGGCTGAAACTGTGTAGGTAGTGTCGGTCCACTCTCCTCCGTGAATGGCTATCTCTTCAATTTCAAACTGGTCACCTGCAAGTGAACGTATTCAGCAATTTATGTGTTGACAAATCTCAATCAGCTGGGTAGGTAGGAATTTAGGAAATTTGAAGGTGAGTGTAATGAGACATTAGAGTTGGATTGGACACACGATGAGACAACCTGATGACAGTCTAATCAGATTGCCTTTGTGCGGAGCTAACAGGGTCAAAGAAATAAAAGCAGACACAGGGAGAAGGGAGCTAAATGAGAAAGATGGGGAGGACATAGGCTGAGCTGCAAGTGATAGCAAATGACAGGGTGACATGGCTGACAGCCAATGCTCCACTGCAGGACAAGAAGACAACAAGAAGAAAACGATGTTGTAAGAGTCGACTATTTAGGAGCTTTTTTCAAAGTCAAAGCGGATCCGCATGAGAGGCAAGAAACCCCCAAGTCTGCACAAAAATCTGTCAGATCCATAAAACCGAAGGTGTACACAACATTCAGGTTACTATGACCCAGAATTACTATGCTTTCACTACGAAAAATGAATGTCTTTGGGGGGTTTTCTAAAGCCAAAATGTCTATTTATAGAAATGATGTAAACTGCCAACAGGGGGGGGGGGGGGAGTTCCATAACCACAGGCCACAGGCAGTGTTTTTTAGGTCACCAGGGAGAAAGCATTAGAGACCTGCACGCTTAGCCATGCTTTATCCGTATGCAAGATGGATGGGAGGGACTATAAGAAAGCAACACTGTTCTTTCCCCATGTGATAAGCAGACAGGCTTTAGACAATTTAGGGAAAACTGGAAATGAGGAAGGGGAGAAAAGACCTGATGCCCACTAGCCAGCATATCATAAAAGGTGACTGTTTAAGGGGGTTTTCTTGGAAGTTATAATGCATCTGCTGAAAGACGATGAACCGACAGTCGGCATACAAAAAAAACCAAATCTGTAAAACGCACAAGCCTGCAAAACTTTTCCTCGTATTATCTCTTCTGCTCTCCCCTGCAGGATGTCTTATTTCCATGGTTTCTGAATTGTTACAAGTGACCGTGATGTTATGAGTGACCATGATGTTACGAGTGACCATGATGTTACGAGTGACCATGATGTTACGAGTGACCATGATGTTACGAGTGACCATGATGTTACGGGTGACCATGTTGTTACGAGTGACCATGTCTTGCACAGGCAGCAAATTTGTTGTGTATAAGATGTTGCTTTGTTATGGAATAAGAACAAAGCCCAGAACAATTAGAACCACCAGATTTTACTGCTGGTGAAAGCTAGGAAGAAAGAGACACAAAGTAGAAAAGACAGACCAGGAAAATGATGCTGGGCAGGCAAGGAATATCATCAACAGAATATATCCAGACCATCAAGAAGACAGATGTGAAGAAACAAAACAAAGCACGAGATAATAAATCTCCAGGTAAAACAAGTAAAGAATCCTTCCACCGCCAGTGGTGCATATGATGCCACCTTTACTTCCCAAGACTTTACATGGCACCCATTTTAGACTGGGTTTACCTGGGAGTGGCCGCCTTTCTTTTTTTTTTTAAACGAAATAAAAACTCACCAATCTGTTCCTCCACTGGTTTTCCCTTGGCGTACTCCGCTTCATCTTCAGGGTATGCAGAGGGGAAAGAGCACTGCAGGGCCAGGATAGTGCTGCCTTTTGAAATCTCAACATTGAAGGGAGGCCTGCACACCATCTGTCAGATAAAACAAGGAAATACGCAGTTAGATTTGCACACCATCTGTCAGATAAAACAATGAAATGCGCAGTGAGATTTGCATTCCATCTGTCAGATAAAACAATGAAATGCGCAGTGAGATTTGCATACAATCTGTTAGATAAAGAGATGCAGCGTTTGTCTGAAACCCACTGCAGTGGCCATATTACAATTCATGAAAGAGACATAAATATACAATAGGTGTGGCAGAATTACACAGGGCATAGGTTTTTTTTAAATGAATTGTGCACCTTGGGTTGTCAGAAACAGAACCTATGCAACAGGGGACGTCAAGCAGGTGCTCTGAAATTCAACGGTCAGTATGCCTGTGGAGAATGAGGCACCTAGGTGTGACCAGAGGGTCTGGCCGGCTCACTACACTCAGAGGAAAGGCAAGACAGACATATAACCAGATTGTGACCAGTACAATCGGTATTTGAACTCTACGCTGGCTGCTGAAGATGAGGACAGAGCCCACATGTGAATGCCCTGAGTGCTGTGATGTCAATTCTTGACTCAACTCTTTGGTCTGTACTTATATGACTATGATCATGTTCACTGTTGTATGAATGGGTTTCAAATGAAGGCTCCTAATACAAAAAAGGAGGCCAGCGTACCATTAGTCAGACGAAATTTCTTTTACCTGTAAAACCATCAGAATGTTATAGATTGTCTCGTCTCTCTAATAAGACGATTTCTAACACTTTTGTCATGAGAAGTCTTGCACTGATACCATATACCCTAACAGCTTTTCCGGCTCACTACAGACCCACTGGAGTGGGTTTCAGGTGAAAGCTGCATATCTCTATCTAACCTTTCTAACTAACAGAATTTATTGCATCTGCACAAATGTTCACAGTGACAGGGAATGATTAAATTTACTAAAAATTGATGGTTTCTTTTAAAAATATGGTTTTATTTTTAAAAATACCTATGACATTTCCACCATTGGCCACTGGTAGCAGGTGACCAAATCAAGTACTGACCCGCTATAGTTGGCTTACAGGTCACAAGGGTCAGGGCATTTCAGCCAGGGTCTTTCCCGAGAAAGCCAAAATGTCAGTTTTATGCATGTTGTTTCCCTTCCCCTTTTATTGAGCTGTTCCCCCCAGTTTCCTGGATTAATTTTTTGACACCGGTGCTTTCACCTTCTCCTTTTGTCAGCATCTGCTTATGCCGCTAGGCGTTGCAGCTCATCAAATGATCAGCAGCCAAGCCAGGGTGTGCTGTCTGTGACGAGCTGGTCTGGACAGCTGTTTCTGTCCTTTTAAAAAGTGCTTTGTTTAGATAATATTATTACCAAAGTTCTAAACATTTTCCTATTGCTTTTAATTAGCATAATAACACTGGATTAATTAAGAAATTTCCTTACCTTTTTCTTAATGCTTTATTGTAGCAAAATTATAATTAAAGAGTTGAAAGGTAATATAGGCGAAGAGTAGGGCAAGGGGGACTGAAGAGTTACTTCCTCCTGACTTCCTGTTCCCTTTTCAATTCAGAAATTGACCGGTTCAGACTAAAGTTCTTAGTCCGCCTGTGGTCCAATTTTCTGTTTGAATTCCCTGCCAGGGGTGAGTTAAAAGAATAAGTTTAATTTGATGTATTGCTGCTTATTCCTCTGAATTAATTCCACAGGTTAAATTCTGGAATTTAATGCCCACATGGCTCAACAACTATGATAAATTTTCTTTATCCTCACTTACCACGTTTATGATCTAGTATGTACATGTATGCAAACATATTATCGATTTGATGATTGAATTAATGTTTATTTGCTACTAGAAACGTGCATTGGTATTTTTAATAATTATACTTATATTAATTAAGTGATAATTATGTCCTCATGTGAAATCTCAGCCAGTTCCGGTTTCCAGCTTAGACAATTAAAAAGGAATGAATTGTATATTCATTATACCTAATCCCTTCTAAGTTGATTTTTACCTCATGGTGATATTAGCTTAATAAATCACTGTCTTGCTTTAATTTAGATTTAGTCCAGATAATTTTGAGACTAGTTTAAGAGCTTGGAAAGTGAATAACACAGTGAGGCTGAATTTAATATTCACACTGTCAGAGAAGAAGAAGCAGAAAAGAGATGTATGGCCCCTGCTTGTAATTATTATTGTTGTAGATATATTTCCCTATTACTAGGAATACATTTCAGTTCTACAGCAGGTGGCCTTACAATGTAATAATTATATTTCACCCCTCACCACTTCTAAACTCTGCTGAATAAGATTAGCACATGTGTGGATTTAGATTTAAAACTGGAGTGAGTGTTGTATATTTTATGTTAATACTGTGACAGATGGAAAGCCCATTGTCATCTATGATTGTATTTTGACATCTATCCCAGCACCCAGTATATTGATGGAGATATGTCAATCCCATTTGTTTTCAAACAGTGCAAAGCACCTGTTATGAGTTCCTGGTCTTGGTAAACTCACTCCCTGTTTCTCATTCATTGTGATGTGAACCCATGTGGTTAAAAGGAGAATATTGTGAAATATGACTGTGTATGTCTGTGTGTGTAAGCATGTTAACCCTTCAAAGGAGTACTAGTGTGCAGACATCAGAACAATTTACACTGAGGAATGTCCTTTCCTTTTGTGTGCTGTAAACTCTGGTTCTTGAGAGTATTCATGAAACTGGTTTCCTAAATATTTCCCCATCAGGATTATGGACCATGTTCTGTATACATTCCCATTCTATACCAGTAGAATGTGAACACCTGTTACTATCCTACTCCATATATATGTGTGTAGTGTAACAGTTTAAAGACTGGAGGTATTGTTGTCTCCAGTTAGAACCTTCCTGACTGTTTGTTTAAGGACTGTTCTATTGTTCTAGTTCCAGATTGTATTCCAGATGGTAGTCCAGAAGTAGATCCTAAGCTTAGCTGCAGATACCCGATTGTCCGGACTGGACTGGAAGATTCGGCCTGCCTGATGTGTTTCCGAAGCTTAGTCAGAAGCTGACAACAGAAACCTAAGCTACAGCTAAGATTTAACTAACCTACCTTGAATAACAGGATTTTATATCCACAGCCATTTTATTTAGTTATCATTTGAATTTTCAAAATAAATGTTAAAATAATTTTAATGTTCTTACAGTTTTCTGAAGTTTCATTGTAACTGTACGTGTGTCAGTGAACAAAAGCTAGTGTAATTTAAATACATTTAAATATACAATTAATTACAGCAGGGAATAAGATGTGGGCAAACCCCAAATCCTCTAATTTAACCAGCAAGGCTGGGGGTAATAAAAACCCCTATTAAGATTTACAGTTTGTTGTTCCCTATGTAAAGTGCACATAGTGCATTCGCTAGTTAAAGCGAAGTTACCCGCCACACTGTCGCTTGATATGCCATGATGTTATGCAGTCTCAAAAGTGCCAATGACTCCTTCAGTCCATCTTCTCGGTCTGCCCCTGCTTCTTGGTGTTTCAATTTTCATGATGTACGCTCTTGCTGCAGGCATCGTTGGTTTCATTCTCATCAGATGGCTAAACAATTTCATTCTTTGTTTCTCAATAAATTTAATGATAGGTGTTGTTTGAACAGTTCTTGTCGTTTTTCACTCGATCTCTTCTGGTTTTATTCACAGCCATTCTCAAACATCTCACAGATGGTTAGTTTTCTCCCGTTTTATTTTGTCAATGTCCAAGTCTAACACTGGTAACCTAAAGTCGGTATAAATATTGTATTTATAATTTGTCGCTTTGTCATTATTGGGATAGCAGGGTGTTTTAATTAAAACTGGAACAAGTTTGCACGTGACACTGTAGGCTTGTTGGATTCTGGTTTCTATCTCTGCTTTCACTACTTGTTTGAAAAAAAAAATAAGAAAAGAATGAGAAACTGAGGTGTATAAGCTGGACAAGCTTGTTGGATTCTGGTTTCTATCTCTGCTTTCACTACTTGTTTAAAAAAAAATAAGAAAAGAACGAGAAACTGAGGTGTATAAGCTGGACAGAACTCATAGTGAGAGCTGGTGGGTAACGTGCAGAAGAATTCAATACCTGGGGTGGTTCTTGATCGTCCTGTGGTACATCCTCTGAGCCAAATGAATCAACTGCTCCATTTACACTCAGCTTGATAGTGATCCTGCACATATGCAAGCATAGATTCATTATTCAACTTCCAAATCTCATGAAACAGTTCAGCTCTTACAATTATTCTTCACTGTTTTAATCATTACACAAACAGCCGTGCTCATGTTGTTTATGTTGTAGTGGACTGGCTACAACATTCACCAATTAAAACTGATTGCTCTATTTGCTATCTGTAACAAACTCATTGCTCTATTTGCTATCTGTAACAAACTGCTCTATTGCTATCTGTAACAAACTCATTTGCTCTATTTGCTATCTGTAACAAACTCATTGCTCTATTTGCTATCTGTAACAAACTCATTGCTCTATTTGCTATCTGTAACAAACTGCTCCTTTTGCTATCTGTAACAAACTGCTCTATTTGCTGTCTGTAACAAACTCATTGCTCTGTTTGCTATCTGTAACAAACTGCTCTATTTGCTATCTGTAACAAACTCATTGCTCTATTTGCTATCTGTAACAAACTCATGCTCTATTTGCTATCTGAAACAAACTCATTGCTCTATTTGTTATCTGTAACAAACTCATGCTCTATTTGCTATCTGTAACAAACTCATGCTCTATTTGCTATCTGTAACACTCATTATTCTAGTTAGCCATATGTAACACAATCATTGTCCTGTTATAATCCCCACTTACAACTCGCTGCTCTGTTATCACTGCTAAACGCTCACTTTCGCTGGTGTTATATAAATAATAATTGCAATGTTCTATTATACTCTTCTATTTCATCTTAGAGTCAATCATCACTGAGACAAAACTGTTCACAGTTCAGCCGGGACTCACAGGTTGACCCGATCTAAAATGGGTACAGGCGTCAGGGAATACCATGGAAGGGCCTGTACTCATGACATAGCATCGAAAAAAGTGCTGGTACTTCCAACAAAGAGGAGCAGCTAGTTTAATTACTTAAGAGCGCTGGACTCTGGTGCGCGAGACCTAGGTTTGAAATCCTTGGTAAGGTTGCATATTTCGTTCTGCCGGGTCAAAAAACAAACATAACCTCAGCACCCGCCACGCAGCCTAAATCTTCACGTTTAAAGACCCCTTCCCCTGCCTGCACCGCAAAAGTGATACAGTAACTGGCAGTATGACCCACAGCAACATGCCTACTACAGTAACATTGAAAAAAAATTATGCCTAAAAGACATGCCAGCATAGCGCAAATCTTCACTTACCCCTTCCCCTACCACCAGAAAACAGTCCTGCTGTGTTATGCCTAAAAGACTGCCAGCATATACCACCAGAAAACAGTCCTGCTGTGTTTACTTATACGACTACTACTTCTCTTACTATAATGACTTCTTAGCATTCAAGAGCAGTAAACTTTGGTTGTTAATCTATTTCTGAACTACCCTTGCTGACTGACTTTCTACCCCACCAGGACATCACACAAGCGATAAATACCCGATGACACAAAGTGCCACCATGTGGATGAGGATCGCTGTGGAGAGGTCCCAGAAACTGTGTTCAGAAAATTTGCCATATTTATGGCCTGCTTAAATTGCGGCCCTTGGCAAAAGCCAAGGTGGGGCTTCCAATAACAAAAAATTTCATCCTAAAAAGGAAACGATAGATATCTACTCTTGCTTCAGAGCTTAAGTGCTGTGAGCCCATCCATTTGACAGGTCTGGCTTACTTGAATGCAGACTGTTGGTTCCTCGCCCCTCTCAGGCAGATGTGCTTATTTTTTAGAGGAAAAATTCCTAATTCCTTTTCTGACATGCTTGTTAGGGAGGCAGTGGGTCTATTCTTTTTTATTCTTCTACAAAATTGGACCCCGGAATCCACACAGGGAAAATGACTAATAGTTAAGCTCTTACTACTCTTTCTACTATTACAATGTGTTACTCCTGAGCAGATCAAACTTATTCTTTAGCATTTCAAGAATACTACTCTCATGCAACGAAGCACTACACAAAACTACAACTACACTGCTGCTACAGAACAATACTGAAATGCCATACTTCTCGCCTTTGCCGCTCTTTGTCAAGGTCACGTCCCCACCATCTGTTGTTATGTCAAATCCAGCAATTTTGGGCAGTTTGTCGCTTGCTTTTGAACTTTCAAACTTGATCTCTTTTTCCAAGAATGTAGACAGATCTTTCTCAACTGCATAACGACATCAGAAAACATGAATGCGTGGAATCTGAATTGTATTTTAGCATTACTATAACTTTAGGTGTATCTTATTCTTTCTCCCCAAGTATGCATAGGCCTTCAACCAACTCATACCAAGTCCTTCGCTATTGGATGCAACTCTCCCCATCTTTTTAACTTCACTCTCTTGCTCCCTTCTGTGTGTGTTTTCTGTTCTTCCATTATTTCTATGCCCCTGCGGGTTGCATAGCAAAGACATTCCAGTTATATTGTTCTCAAATTTTCTCAGTGTGTCATTATGCAGTTCTGAAATACAATGAGTCCTGACTTTTTAAAATCCCTAATAAAAAGATGCAGTAAATTTCTGGAACTACAATTTAATACTAAAATTATTCCCTTTCCACCCAGAGAAGCGTGCAGTAAACAGGTTAATTATATGCATCAAGAATAACTGGCTCATAAACATCCTGTACTGAAAGCTAAACTCAAAAGAACAGTGATGGAGGCTGATGTTTCCAAAAATAAGATGCACATTTGACATGCTATAAAAGAGCTGTAGAACGTAGAACTGGCTAGAGAAAGAGAGACTGTCAGACGTGCTGAGCGATGTTCTGTATAAAGGACCTGCTGACAGATGATGAATGAACTAAAACTACTTATGAGGCTGAACGGGGGATTGGACATTTTTGTCTGGAGATTCCCAAAAACATTCCAGATTTGTATCTCTGTGGATTTGTGGGTATGTGGAATGCCAGGAATCTTCGGTTAACATGGGGTCCAGTGTCAAAACCTTCAGGTGACAGCCAGGAAGAAAAAATTTTTTTTTTAAAAAGGGGGGGGGGGGCAGTTAGTCACAATACTCAAATATGGATGGTATATCATATACCATATGTATACAAATACCATATACTATATGAGTACAAATGACAATGAAAAGGTTTTTGAAATAAATATGAATTGCGCAGAGTTAATCCTCTCCTTTTTTGCCTTAACTTAAACTGACTGTAACTGTAAACTCTGGCAGAAAGTTCTGGTTGTTCATACTAGAACTTTCTGCAGAGTACAGTGTACAGCTGGTGAACACGAAAACAGATAAAAATTTCAATAACTGTATTTCTCCACTCTACGTCTGGTATGGCATATCATATATGTAAATGCTTCACCTTCACCAGGGAACCGTTGTTATACAGTTAGTATAGTTATACTTAATTCTGGTTTCCTAACCTTGGCTTTGTCAAACTCTGAGATAATTTTAAAACGATAAGTAAAACTCTAATAATATATAACATAAATATGACTGGAAATACTTAATAAATTAATATATATGGCATGGACATAAAGTTTATGATAAACTCATAAACGTTGTGATAACATTAACTGGTCTGACGCAAGACTTGTGTCCCCTGCAACTACAAACAACATCCACTATCCACAAGATAAGGATAATAAGTCGTCTTACTTTAAAGACGAGATAGGACATTAACTGAAAGGCTAGAATCACATACCTTCAGTGCTGTAGCTCACCCTGTAGGTGTTTGTACAAGCAAGAATCTCGCACGGTTTATCTTTATCTGACCGGCTAACTTGTCTTCCCAGACGGGACAGCGTGCTATTGTGTGCCCTTGATGAAGAAGACAGCAGACCACAATTTACCCCGGCAAAACACTGTTTTACAGCTTTGCCTGACTGTGGCTGTGCTAATAGCTTCGTGCTACTACCTGAAACTAACTTTGAAGTAACAGAGTACGCAAATTTTAGCGTCTTGGCCATGATTTCAATGAATTCAGAAGTAAGGCTGGATCTAACTGTTGGCGAGCTGGAATCTGTTCTGCATGTGCGCTGACCTTCCTGCAGGGGGAGGGGACGTAACTATGCTTTTGCTTCCGGGTCAAGGGAGGCGTTAGGAGGATGCATTGAGAAGTTAAGATTCACTTACTGTTTTCTCCTCTCCGAGCTGCTACCTGGAGGTTTCCCACAACTTAGACGATGCCAGTCAATCAATTAGAAGTGAAGTAATGACTGTTGTATGTACTGGATCTCCAACACTCCCCACAGTCAGAGTTCGGTTTGTCCGTCTCTCTATGTTAACCCCCAACTTCTTTGACTTTGACTGTTGTTCCTAACTGCGTTGACTGTTATTTGTTGATGTTAAGCCCCCAACTTACATCTGTGGCTGTTTTTTTTCCCTCAATCTCTTGTTATTGACTTGTATCTCTGACTTAATGCTACTTGTCCATCTGGTAATGTTAACTTCCCACTTGTATCTCTGTTATTTGTCTCTATCTCTTGATGTTAACCTTCCGCTTGTATATCTGACTGGTATATGTTTATGCTAACCGCCCACCTGTTTCACGCCATACCTCTTGCTGGCATGCCTTTAACTTTTTCCTCTTGTGTGGTTTTTATAACAGTGTTAAATCTTTTAATGTGACCAAAATATTTCACTATCTTTTTTACACTAGCAGCAGCTTGAGTTGATTTGATTCAAGAACTGACAGCACTCGGGGTATTCCCATAAGCACTCCTTCCCCATCCTCAGCAGCCAGTGAAGAGTTCCTATACTAATGGTGAAAGTAGCATTCTGATTAAACGTCTGTCTTGCCTGTCCTTTGAGTCTCGAGCATCTGCCAGAACCTCTCATCACTTCCTGTCGCATCAATCTCACCAGACTGTGGTGATCCATCCCTTCCTCCGAACTGTACACACTCTCCCACAAGGCACTAACCACGCCTGCCTTATCATGCAGCAGCAGGAGTAACTGAAATTAAAGTAGTTATTTATTTCTATAAGGAGATTCGGGTGTATAAGGTAACGAGCTGGCTAAGAGATTGACTCCTGCTGCTCCTCTGTCCGTTAACTACTTTATGTAAAGCAACAAAACCAAAAAATTGTCCACATCTGGAGATACTGATTCAGTGGCTGAGTGGGCAGAGGGTCTGGAAAATACTCAGAACCCACCCCCCCCCCCCCCCCCCCTACCCACCCAAAAAAACATTTAATCAGGCCACGCTATATCTCATCACTTTCATTCTACAGTTGTAATCAACCGTCGGGCCATGGGGACCACAGAGTTGTGCCCCTGGTTTTGGAAACAGCGTCTGCTATGACTGTAAAGCACAATGCAGAAGTAGCAGTCTCTGTCACATAGTCCACATAGAAACTTTGATACTGTATCATTTGGTGCTGGTTTTCTCTCAGACGTCTCCTCTCTATAGCTTGTTGCGTTTGACTTATTTCAAACTGTGACAGTCCATCTTTCGCTGTGTGCCTCCAGAGAAGTTGGTCTACAGCTATTCTCTCTCTGTGTGTCAATGTTGACATCTTTCAGGTTGCGTTTGGCTTATTTTAAACTGCGACAGTCTATCTTTTACTGTGTGCCTCCAGAGAAGTTGGTCTACAGCTATTCTCTCTCTGTGTGTCAATGTTGACATCTTTCAGGTTGTGTTTGCTATATCCTTATAGCACAGCACTGGCTTTCCTGCAGATCTTTTACTACAGTAACAATAAAATAAGACAAAACAGATAAAGAATCCTTCTGACTGAAATACAGAATCAGCTACACTCAGAAGTAACTGCCTATTTTGCCAGGTGAAATGCAGGTTCATAACCATGTATTTTTGTTTGCACAATTCAAGAGCAATTTATCATCTTGGCTTTAGAAAAGTTTAGCATTCTGTTTTTGGTCAACATACAGATTGTAAAAGACACTGTTCTTGTTTCAAAATGGGTTCAGTAGCTGATGCTCGATGGACCTGGCAAGATACTGCAAAATATCTTCTTTTTTTCTCTACTCCTGGAATGCCTAGCAGCGTCAGGGCAGAAAGAGATCTTTGGAATGGGCCCTTCCGTTCACTTCTTATGAAGTACTTTTTAGTGTCTCTGATTTCCATAGTCCGTATTCCGCATAGTCGACCTCTGGCTGTGTTAACACTTTATATGTATAACATTGCTCTCTGTGGTACGCTGTCTGTTGCCAATAATGTCGCATAGCCAAACCATTTGATCTTTTGTTTACCAATAAAGTTCAGAAATTGTTGTGTACTGACTCATCACCATATACTATCTTTCCTAGGTCAATCTTTTCTTGTTACAGCTAGCATATGTAAATGTTTCATTGCCTAAGTGTGAATATTGTATCAGTACAGATGCTATTCTTCTGAAATCCCATTTGTGCTTCAGTTCACTAAGGTGTTGTTTGATGGCAGGCAAAGCTTCTTTAAGTTTCTTACTGTGAACTATGCCAGACAATAAATTGTGCTTTTTATTGTTCAAAGCTCCTTTGTTCAAATTTACAGTGGGGAAACATTGGTGTGTTTGATTGATTCATTCATTTATCCTAATTGTGTGCTTTTTCCACATACCAGGTCACTGGAAGAGTAGACAAAAATGGCCACCAACATTAGCAGGAATGATTCACTATGGCTGGGAATAGATCTAGGCACCACATCCGTCAAAGTTGTGTTAGTAGACAATGGAGGAAGTGTCGTTCAGTCAAGTTCTTGTCCCACAGCCGCACAAGTAGAAAGTACCGCTGGAAGTCTGGGATATGAGCAAGACCCACGTAAGATACTCAGTACAGTTGACAATCTGGTCTGCCCGTTAATGATGAAGTTTAAGGAGAATATAAGAGGTAATAACTGTCATTTTATTTTAATATGTTTGGCTAAGTTGACATACATTTTAAAGTTAGTCATCATCATCGTCATCATCAGTTTCCGTCATGGGAAGGAGCAGTTTGCAATCCATTGCTTGATGCATGAAAATGGATATTATCTTTCTGTGTTAGTGAAGAAGCTCTTTAATTGATTAATCCATATTCACCTAGGATGGATGGGCTGAAACGATGGCATGGAGGGATTTCATCAAGAGAGCTGCTGTGGAGACGCATGAGCGCCTAAGCCATTTGTCAGGACACATGATGATGATAATGATTCTCCTAGGGCGACCTCTTGCTTTTACACGACATCTTTTCATGTGTAGCACCTGTATTGGTAGTTGTTCTGGCTCCAGTCTAACGAGATGACCGAACCATTTGACCTTCTGTCCCTCAATGAATTTGGCACATAGTGTTCTTCTGCAGCCTGTCTGAAAGATCATCTGTCTGAAAAAATCATTTCTCACTTTATGTTGTGGCGGCTTTCCTTGGACATCTCATTTCACAGGTTATGTAGGTTAACCTTTCATAATGTCCCAGTTTGGCAGTTGAACCACAGTGTTGGTATGACTATGGTGTTTGTAATCTGTTAAATTAGTGACAGAAAATGTTATGGGAAAAGAGCAAAGGAAAAATAAAAGAAGTTTGGTGATAGGTATTTGGCAGTTGAAGCACAGTGTTGGTATGAATATGTTGTCTATCAATTGTTTAATTAGTGACAACTACAAAGTGTGATAAGAAAAGAGCAAGGGAAAATAAAAGAGGTAAAAACCTAGATGGCTTGGCCATGTCACATAATTGAGATGTGAACACAGCCCTGTACTGAGACTGGTCTGTAATCTTCTTAGTGTTGACTGGCTGTAAACTTTGGTATAAAGCTGTGTTGTTCAACCATTTCTGCACATTGGTCTTTTTCTAGAACTTGAGTTTTGCATGCACTTTAGTTTTACAGATCTAGCTTATTATTATGCAGACTGTTGGTTACTCACCTCTCCTGCAGATGCACTCTGACTTGGAAGGAACCTGAGACTGCTGATTGTGTGAGATTATGAACCATAACTGTCTACACTTACTGGTGTGGCACGTGATGATGATTGCCAGGACTTTTTCTGGTGGTATGCGGTGCTAGCAAAAATTTTTTAAAGGCATTATTTTGTTCAGCATTACAAGCCTTGCGTTGGTTTTGATAGTGGTATCGAGAAGCTGACCGTCCAGAAAGCAGTGGCAAACTCATCATCATCATCATGTGCCCTATCAACTGGCGTAGACGCTCATGCGTGGAACAGCTCTCTTGATGATATCCCTCTATGCCATCGTTTCAGCCCATCTAGCAGCATCTCTCCTGGTCTGCCTCTACCCCTTTTTCCACTGATCTTTCCAGTTGTCACAAGGTTCTCCAATGTCTCTCTTCTCATTTTGTGGCCAAAAAACAGTGTTTGTCTCTTTATTACTGAGTGGCAAACTACTGGACTTAAATTTATTTGCCTAGAAAACCACTACAGCCCAAAAATGCTAGTGTTGGTTCTGCAACATCCTGTAAAGGATATGCAACTAACTTTTTAATTACTGTAATAGACACTTTGCGATGCCTACCAGCACTTTTTATTAGACACTCTGTGGTGAGTACCGGTACTTTTTGCTTCTCCAAAAAAAAAAAAAGCCTTAAT
This sequence comes from Candidula unifasciata, assembly GCA_905116865.2. Classification (NCBI taxonomy): domain Eukaryota; kingdom Metazoa; phylum Mollusca; class Gastropoda; order Stylommatophora; family Geomitridae; genus Candidula; species Candidula unifasciata. The sequence continues at coordinate 570,984 of CAJHNH020005746.1, read as the reverse complement.
GATAGTTAACTTGAGTTTAGTAGAGCTTATTCTCTTTTATTTATCAGATTATTCATCTCCCCCTATCGGTTCTGCGGCCCCATTTTGGGGGAAAAGAATAATAGAACCATTGCCCCCAACAAGTGTGTCGTGACAGAATACTAATTCAGGGTGTTTTCTTCAAAGTCGCAGTGCATCTGCCTGAGAAGCGAGGATTCAGAAATCTGCAAACACATAAGCCAGTTCAGTGAAACAGACGTGCATGCAAAATTTAAGTTCTGGAAACAAGATCAAAGTCCAGAAGTGGATGAACAACCAGACTTTTCCACTGGAGTTAACAGTTATTGAATGCATAGAGGCAAAATAGAATTGTTCTCTTCTTTGTTCACCAGCTGTAAGCCCCAGCAGAAAGTCCTGGTCGTTCGTCCACTTGGACTTTGGCTTGGTGCCAGGGCCTGAGTTTTGTGCCTACATTTGTTTTACTGACTTATTTGTGTGCAGTTGGTCGTTCCCCTGCCACTCGGGCAGATGCATTTCAACTTCGAAGGAGGTCCCACATTCTCCGACTCCTACGACATGCTTGCTGGGAAGGCAGTGGGTCTATTCATTGTTTTCCCCCACAACGGATCCCCAGAACCCACATGGGGAAGAGATTTATTTATGTATCTATCTATTTTGGTGCACACATACATTTAATGTAAACAACATAATATTTAACTTATTTTGCAAAATCTACAACATGCAATATAACTCAAAAAAATACAAATAACAAGCCCAATCTATAATTAATCACATGGTTTGCAAAAGTAAATGGTTGGGCTCACTTATCTTCATTTATGTGATTTTTGATTAAATTGCATGTTAACGGTATGTGGTGTTTGTGTGAATTACCTAAACTTTGAAAGCCTTGTGTTTTATTAGTGTTCTTTTGGAACTAATCCTTTTTTTGCTGTCTCACCCTCCAACCAGGGATTGGTATTACAGGACAAATGCATGGTGTGCTGATGTGGCAGAAGTGCCCAAACGGCCGTGTTGACAGTCTGGGGGATCTTGGTCAGTTTTATGTCAGTAATCTGTACACCTGGCAGGATCAGAGATGTACGCCAGAATTTCTAGGTCAGTTTTAATTTAGTAAGTGGAAGTTTTGGTAGTTTCAGTTAAACACCTGAATTTCTATGTTATCTTTCATTTTTTTTTGGGAACTGCGTGGTCTTGAGGCATGGTGTCCGCCCTCGGGTGCCAGAGGTTCCAGGTTCAGTTCCTGGTAATAGCTGGGATTTGCTGGAGGTTCCGGGTTCAATCCCTGGTAAGGGCTGGGATTTTTTTCACGTGGACTTGGACTTCTAGTAATTCCCCCTGGTCTCTGGGTAGTGAAATCGGGGCACCTTTGTGCATTGTTGCGCACATAAAAAAATCCCTTGGCAGTGCGAAATCAAAAAGAGTAGCCTAACGGCGCTGCCGAGGCAAAATTTATAGTTTAGAGTCTACCCAAAAAATTTCAGGATCCTCGCTGGTGCTACAGAACCTGTGCACTGTGCTGAGCGTTTTTGGACTCAGACTTAAAAGTAGAACGTGTGCCACGATGTTGATCCATTGTTTAAAACCTCATTTTTTCTTGGGTTTGTCAAAAGCTAAAAAAGAAGCTTTTGTTATGGCCAACCAATGCCAGCGTCTTTTCCACACCTCTTTTTTTACTAAAAGTTGTTTAGTTCCCTCCTGTTATTTATCATTGTTTGTTAATTATTGTTCTAGTGGCTGGATCTGCACCACTGGGTGGTGAATTGATACATGACAAGGCAGATGTGGTCAAGATTCTTTGGAAACAAGCAATGGAATCAGTAGAGAACAACATTATTATAGCCTGGAGAGAATGAGGCAACTGGGTGTAACCAAGGGTCTGGCCGGCTCATTACACTCAGAGGAAAGAGATAGATATATAACCAGATTGTGACCGGTACCATTGGTATTGGAGCTCTGCGCTTGCTGCTGAAGATGAGGACGGAGCACACATGGAAATGCTCCCGAATGCTGTGATGTCAAGTCTTGACTCAACTCAACTTATTGTTCTAGTCGCTCTCCATGTTTCAACTCCATATGGCAATGCTGAATGCATGATTAATTACCCGGGGCTCCAAATTGAGAACGAGTAAAGAACAGACTTACTATATCTTAACAGTACTGCTGTAAAAGAGGACATTTAAAGGGTTATTGACACTGGATCTGTCAGGTCAACAAGTGCAGATATCGCAGCCAGACTGTAAACCACAACCAACGTACCAACCACACTTATAAGGACAGACACAGAAAAAGAGGTAGAATGCAATATTAGTAATGACTATTAAAATCAGTGATGCTTCAGAAAAATATAATGCATGCAGTTTTTATTTTGCTTTACTTACCTGCTCTAGATACACTTCCAAGAGCGAGTAACTCTCACCAACCAGTGTCAACAGGACATGGCTGTGTGACGATATTTTGGCTGTCACGAAATCAAGCAAATTTTTTCCAAGATGGCCAGTTTACAAGTTGCGGGACCATAATGGATTTCTTAGTGTCGGTTTTATGTGGCCTTGATCACCCAGTGACATCAGACCAGCTAGCTGCCAGTTTGGGTTTTTTCAACAGAACTAATTTATCGTGGGATTCTGTTCTGTAAGTCACAGATTGTCTTCTTCTTCTTTCACTGACCTGAAAGTACGTTTTCTGTGTCTGCAGTTTTGTCTCTTGTACAAATTTTAACTGTCATTTTTAGTTCCATCATTGGTCTATAAAGTTTACTGTTGTTCTTTTTTTAGCCAAAAGGTTTGCCTTACTGTGTCATAATCGATGCAGTCCCAGAGTATGTGTTTGTTGTCTGGGACAACTTTCCATATATGCACATGGCTGATATGCCTTTCTTAAATGTGTGTGGTTATGTAATCGATTTTGCCTTGTTTTGAGGTGCATGATAATGACTTTTTCTGATCTCTCCATACAGACTATATTATGAAATATACAGTATACAGTGCTTGCCACTCTGAGACCTAGAAGAGGTTAGGGAACATGTTTCACACTTTCACAGTGCTTGCCACTCTGAGACCTAGAAGAGATTAGGGAATGTGTTTCACACTTTCACAGTGCTTACCACTCTGAGACCTAGAAGAGGTTAGGGAATGTGTTTCACACTTTCACAGTGCTTGCCACTCTGAGACCTAGAAGAGGTTAGGGAATGTGTTTCACACTTTCACAGTGCTTGCCACTCACTCTGAGACCTAGAAAAGGTTAGGGAATGTGTTTCACACTTTCACAGTGCTTGCCACTCACTCTGAGACCTAGAAGAGGTTAGGGAATGTGTTTCACACTTTCACGGTGCTTGCCACTCTGAGACCTAGAAGAGGTTAGGAAATGTGTTTCACACTTTGACAGTGCTTGCCACTGTGAGACCTAGAAGAGGTTAGGGAATGTGTTTCACACTTTGACAGTGCTTGCCACTCTGAGACCTAGAAGAGGTTATGGAATGTGTTTCACACTTTCACAGTGCTTGCCACTGTGAGACCTAGAAGAGGTTAGGGAATGTGTTTCACACTTTCACAGTGCTTGCCACTCACTCTGAGACCTAGAAAAGGTTAGGGAATGTGTTTCACACTTTCACAGTGCTTGCCACTCACTCTGAGACCTAGAAGAGGTTAGGGAATGTGTTTCACACTTTCACAGTGCTTGCCACTCACTCTGGGACCTAGAAGAGGTTAGGGAATGTATTTCACACTTTTACAGTGCTTGCCACTCTGAGACCTAGAAGAGTTTAGGGAATGTGTTTCACACTTTGACAGTGCTTGCCACTCTGAGACCTAGAAGAGGTTAGGGAATGTGTTTCACACTTTCACAGTGCTTGCCACTCTGAGACCTGGAAGAGGTTAGGGAATGTGTTTCACACTTTGACAGTGCTTGCCACTCTGAGACCTGGAAGAGGTTAGGGAATGTGTTTCACACTTTCACAGTGCTTGCCACTCTGAGACCTGGAAGAGGTTAGGGAAATGTGTTTCACACTTTGACAGTGCTTGCCACTCTGAGACCTGGAAGAGGTTAGGGAACATTTTGTGGCATTCAGACAGTTGTATGGCAGCTCTATGACAGTATATGACATTTGTATGGCAGTTGTATGACTATGGAGGAGATTGAGGCCTCACTACATAATGTTTGCAGAAATAGCGATCGGTGCAAGGCAACTAGTCTTCTTTGTAGAAATGTTCATTCAGTCACTGTCCTGTTGCGCCATTATATGTCACATAGGACACAGTCTCTATTCCTCCATTCTCTTCTATCCTATGCAATCACTTGGATATCTCGGATGGAATCCAGTCTAGCAGCTTTGACTTCCTCTTATCAACATTAAGGGTTTTTCATGGATGTCCTCATTTTCTCAGTCCCTCCTTTTTTCTTTTTTCTTTTCAGTGCCTGTTTAGGAATTCTCTGTTCGTCTGTTCTCAGGATGTGTCCAGTCTAGCGCCATCTTCTCTCAGGGTGTGTCCAGTCTAGCGCCATCTTCTCTCAGGGTGTGTCCAGTCTAGCGCCATCTTCTCTCAGGGTGTGTCCAGTCTAGCGCCATCTTCTCTCAGGGTGTGTCCAGTCTAGCACCATCTTCTCTCAGGATGTGTCCAGTCTAGCGCCATCTTCTCTCAGGATGTATCCAGTCTAGCGCCATCTTCTCTCAGGTTGTGTCCAGTCTAGCACCATCTTCTCTCAGGATGTGTCCAGTCTAGCGCCATCTTCTCTCAGGGTGTGTCCAGTCTAGCGCCATCTTCTCTCAGGGTGTGTCCAGTCTAGCGCCATCTTCTCTCAGGGTGTGTCCAGTCTAGCACCATCTTCTCTCAGGATGTGTCCAGTCTAGCGCCATCTTCTCTCAGGGTGTGTCCAGTCTAGCGCCATCTTCTCTCAGTGTGTCCAGTCTAGCGCCATCTTCTCTCAGGGTGTGTCCAGTCTAGCACCATCTTCTCTCAGGATGTGTCCAGTCTAGCGCCATCTTCTCTCAGGATGTATCCAGTCTAGCGCCATCTTCTCTCAGGTTGTGTCCAGTCTAGCGCCATCTTCTCTCAGGATGTGTCCAGTCTAGCGCCATCTTCTCTCAGGATGTGACCAGTCTAGCGCCATCTTCTCTCAGGATGTGTCCAGTCTAGTGCCATCTTCTCTCTTATCACTCTTGATACCAGTGGTTGCCCAGAATTTCTCTTATATTGTTCTATTCTGTCCTGTGCAGTCCCTTCGAAAGCATTGAATTCATCCCATTTTATGTTCGTAATTTTCCTCAGACATTTGTTTTTGAATGCATTTAACTTTCGTTTTCTTGTCTTTAGTGGTTCTCAAACTTTCACTGACATATTAAAACTAAAATAACATTAGAATGGGAAATGCATTACTTAGTTTTAAAGCTATAAAATTTAGAGTTTCATATTTTATTCGAGTATTGTTGAAATGCCAAACAGTTTTTAAAATAAAAAATACAGTGCTCCCATTTTAAGTCCGGTGTGTTGGTTCGTTTTAAACTCCTTGAGTATCAAATAAGTGTTATCCTGTTTCACTCTATTCTAAGAAATTGTTCTGTAAATGATAAATACGCCCTGTTGTGTCTGGGGAGTTCAAAATAATAAGACTATGAGACAGAGTAAGAGGCGAGGTCGGCTAGATATCTGCTCTGTATCATGTTAGACTTTAAGAAACAATTACCTTGGCTACCTGGTCCACGTAGCCTGAGATGATGTCCTGGAAGGCAAAGGTGACCACATCACCAATTGAGCGCTGATTGGTCTGTAAGAATTAGCACCACATTTCTGATGCATCACTAGGGCAAAAAGGGTCCATTGCTTTTTAAAAAACATCACTATAAAGGTCCCGGGTAGTTAACCTCCTTTGGATATTTTCTCCAGGTTGTGCCGGTGTGTTGGGAAATGAGCAGACAGATAGACTGGTCGGTTCTGCACCACTTGGTGGTGAACTGATGTATGACAAGCTGGATATTGTGAGGGATTTTTAGGAGTAATTGAACAGTGCCGGGCACAAATAGATCATTACAGTCCAAGGAAAATGGCACTGCGAGGAGTTACAAGAGGATCTGGCTGACACTCGACACTCGGGGGAAAGGAGAGACGGATATACAGTCAGACAATTACTGGCACCATCAGAATTTAAACTCTTCGCTTGCTGCTGAAGATGGGGACGGAGCACTTATGGGAGTGTCCCGAGTGCTGTGATGTTGATTCTTAATTTAAAATTCAACATATTAAAAAAAAAATTGTTTTTGTTTAGTGGCAGAATTTCGAATTCAGCCAGTGAACATTCCATCCCTGAAGGCCAAAAAGTGGAGAAGACAGAGAACAGGATATTCATTAGTTGAAAAAAAAGTACTTATAGAAGATGATGATTGTTAACGGTCTGCACTACACCTTCCACAAGAAAATTTCTTTTTCTTCTTCAAGTCCATGCCGTGTGGCTTTGGCAGTCATGTCTATCAACAATCTTCTGTCTCCTGTACTTTCTTCAACTCTGATACGGACGATCCTTTGACGTGGTGTCAGATTTGTCTAGCATTTTTTCTCTTGGTCTCCTTTTGTCTTTCTTCCCCTCTAGCTTTGCTACCATCATGATCTACTCCAGTTTTCTCCTTCCCATCACATGACCAAAGAATGTAGATTGTCTCTTTTGGATGTGGGCAGTCAATTCTCTTCATAAGTCGGTGTCTTTTCAAACATCCTCATTACTCTTTTTATCTGTCCAGGGTATTCTCATCATTCGTCTATAAACCAAATCTCTCCAGCTTCGAAATAATCTTTCACAAATCTAACAAATGTCAATGATTTATTTCTGTTTATCACAATAGGACTTATACAGTTTTTAAAAATTCTCTTTCTCGTCAGAAAAAACTCACAAAAATTTAATTATCTTCTTCAGCAGACATGAAAATCAAGACTTTCCACATAAACTTCTGCCGAAGATAGTTCCCGCTGGATCATGTGTGGGCAATGTGACTGCTTCACTAACAGAATGGCCATCAGGCATACCTGTTTATGTTGGCTTGGGTGATGTCCAGTGTGCAATGTATGCCTCGCTCAAGGATTCTTGTGATGCAGGTAATTTTTTTTAATATGCTCTATATGTAAAGTAAAGTAAAGTAAAGTAAAGTAAAGTAAAGTAAAGTAAAGTAAAGTAAAGTAAAGTAAAGTAAAGCACCTATTTGATGCCACTGGCTTACCACTCACTTGGCCGGCAGGTCATCATTCTACGCCTCAGGACAGGACATAACAGACTTCACAAGCATGTGCAAAAATTAATTATTGAACAGAAGGGAATATATATTTAGAGAGACACACATGCAATCACAACCCCCCCCCCCCCCCCTAATCACTAAACTGCAAATCTTCAACTCTAACGTTATTTCAGTTCTAACATTTACCAGTGCAAGTTAGAGAACCACGAAAGATATGGAACGGAAGATACATTTTTTTTAAAGTTAGTTGCGTATCCTTTACATGATGTTGCAGAACCAACCCCAGCATTTTTTGTCTGTTGTGGTTTTTCGAGGCAAATTTACATCCAGTAGTTTGCCATTGCTTTATGGACGGTTGGCTTCTCGATACCACTGTCGAAACCAACATGAGGCTCCAGGCCCGCAGCTGGGATCGAACCCAGCACCCCGGCATTATGAAGCTCATTTGCAACGCTTTAGCGACAGACATAAAGTTTTTTAAAAATTTGAAAATTAATGTCTGAGAAAAACTATCACCATAAAATGAGAAGAATTCAAAAATAGTGAGGAGATCAGAGAAATGTCTGGACAAATACCCGTATCAACTGAAATAAGACAGAGAAGTTGGAGATATATTGGGCTCACTCTGAGATTAAATGAGCAGGAATTACAAAACAGGTACTGAAATGGGAAACAGATGGTCTGAGAGAGAAAAAGAGGACGTCCTAGGGAAACATTAAGAAGAACATTATTACGAGAAGCTAAAAATGCTGGGCAGAACTCTATGTCAGAAATCGAGAAAGTTGCATGCAACAGAGGGGAGTGGAGGAATCGAATGTGAGCCGTATGTAACATCTAATGGCACACAAAGGATGAAGACTGACACACACACCCACCCCACCCCCACCTCCACCATCAGACTGCTGGTTTAAAGGTCTTAAGTTGAAATCCACATTGAGAAAGATTTTTATAATCGACTAGATTTAATTGCCCAACTTCACCCAGGATAGTGAAAGACAGTCTTATTCTCTCGTCATCTACCTCATCTTGGTCTTTGTCGCTACTCTGTATTAGGCCTAGTGGAAATAGGGGTCTAACGAAAACCTTATATTTAATATCCCGTCTTCTACCTTATCTTTGTCTCTACCGGTGCAGTATCTTTACTCTGTTTAGTTTAGTTAACACAGTAGATCAACATCATGGCACAAAGGTAGTAACCCATAAGTGCTCCTTTTTACTTCCAACTCAAGCTTGTGTCTGAAGAGTCTCAGCACAGTGCACATATTTGGTAGCACCGGCCAGGATCCTGATTTACTTTGGGAAGATTTTTAACTCCAGATTTTGCTCAGGCAGCATCGTTAGGCTACTCTTTTTGATTTCCAACTACCAAGGGATTTTTTAGGTACGCAACAATACACACGGGCATCCGATCTTACTACCCAGAGACCAGGGGGAATTAATAGAATTTAACGTGAAAAAATCACAGCCTTCTCCGGGGCCTGAACCAGAGAGCACTCAGTCTGCGTTTCAACTCAAGGCCTTTGAACCAGCAGGAAAGCAGCTAGTCTGATGATATATGTGTGTGTGTGTGTGTGTGTCACCCCACACTCTCTCTCTCTCACTCTCATCATCATCATCATCCAATGTGTGCCATTAGACTTCACCTGGGGCTCACATTCTATTTCTCCACTCTGCTCTATTGCATGCAACTCTCTCGATTTCTGATACAGAGTTCTTTAGTCATTGCCCCTAAGTTAATCCGAGGCATCCCCTGTAATACTAACACCAGTATTTCACAGTTTAAGAGACAGACAAATGAATTTTCTCAGACGCATATAGATATGTAGTTTTAATGAAGACAACAGCCAAAATATAATTTTTTTTTTAAATACCTTTTCAAGGGAAAGTAATCGGGGAACAACATATTCATAGTTTACTTTTACTGCTTGTTGCAGTAAATAAAGGAAATGCATATAAAGCTGACCGCCAGTGTGACTGTTAATTCAAGATTGTGACCATAATGGCATTTTAAAGTGTAACCCATGTAGATTTGGAAGAGTTAACACCTAATTTATAATGAACACATGAAATACAGAAAGGGTCTGTGATTTAGAGTATACATTTACGCTTGCATGTCATCTCAACCTAACATGGGTGCCAGGAAATGCCCTAGGAAATGAAGTGGCCAGCATGATGCTGACACCGCCACCAAGAAGTGCTGTTTGGTCTTTGCAGATATGGGCCTAACACCACATGCTCGATATACCGGGAGCATGAAAAAGCCCTTATATACTCATTAAGGTTAGTTGTGTATCCTTTACAGGACGTTGCAGAACCAACCCCAGCAGCCCCTGGCTGCTGTGTGGTTTCTCTAGGCAATTTACATCCAGTAGTTTGCCATTGCTTTCTGGACGGTCGACCTCCTGATACCACTGTCGAAACCAGCGTAAGGCGGATGGCCCGCAGCTGGGATCGAACCCGGCACCCCGGCATTATGAAGCGTTCGCATCGACTTAGCCACAGAGCCCACTATACTCATTAAACAAGCAACAAAAAATATCAAAAACAAAAACATGCATGTTCATATTACTGAATTCTTTAATCTCCACTTCTTCTTGGTGTTCCTCAGCTGTAAACTTCATCGGAAAATTATGGTCATTCATCCACTTCTGGACTTTGGTTTTGTTCCAGGACTTAAGCTTTTAAATGCACATCTGTTTTACAGTTCTGAGTTATCTGTATGCAGACTGTTGGTTCCCCACCTCTCAGGCAGATGCACTCTGAGTTCAAAGGAAACTCCCCCAAATTAGTCGCCTTGTGCGACCTGCTTGTTCGTGGGCAGTGGGTGTATTTTCTTCTTTCCCCCGCTAAAATGGGGCCCAAACCAGGAATACATTTTTAATTCTTTGAGTCCTAAGGAATGCATTAGACATTCATAGGTGTAGAAGCCTAATGAACACATGTTGCGCCGGTTTTATTACTTTTCTTACTGCACCTGGGCCTGTGATGCTAAACCCCCTGGGACTCAAAGAGTTAATAATACAATGACAAAGCAGCTAATATATTGTGATCATCAAGCTAGCCAGTTCATATCAAACGAATGGAAACATATAAGTACTTGGCTGCAAACTTCAACTGCTCCAACATGCTGAGAGAAGAAATACAATCTATAATACAATCTGGGAATAAAGTATACTGTCCCCTTTAACATCTGCTCAAGTAAAAATCTCTATCTCACAAAACCAAGATCAAAAATACAAAATGTTAAGACCAATCGTTTTATTGGCTCTAAAACTCAGCACAACTAAAAGAGATGAAGCCTCGTTACACAATTTTTAAAAACAGTATTACAATGAATCTTTGGACTCATCAAAGATGCAAATAGCGGGAAGTGGAGAGTGAGAAGCAACAACAAAGTTCATAATATGTTTAAATCACCATTGAGCTCTAGCATCATGAGAGCTAATAGACTGAAATGCTGGGGCATATTGAGATAATGTCAGATGATAGAAAGGAAACAAAAACTATATACAACGGAGCTGAATGGTCATAGTTGGTGTAACTACCTAAAGAGAGAAGGCGGGTGATATCTGCAACAATGAACCTAAAGGGCTCAGAACGCTGAAGAAGAAGACTAGCCAGTTCAAATTACATTTTTATCACAGCATTCTGGTCTTGCCTTTGTATGTTCTGTCTCCTGTGGAATAATGTGAGGAGTATGGTTTCTTACAGTACCAATTGCCAGTTAATATGAATCCCTTTACTCTGTTGTATGCACAAGTTAAGTAAACAATCAAATGGGCAGAACACGGGGTGAGCTGCATGTCACAGCAAAGGACTGGATGACATGGCAGGAGTTAGCTGATAGCTTATGCTTCACTGGGAGAGGGGGGGGGGGAGTAGCAAAGAAAGAAGATAAATGTGCTTATAAATAATTAAGACATAAGTTGAAGGATAAAGAATCGATATCACTGTATTTGGGACACTCCCATAAGTGCTCCATCCTCACCTTCAGCAGCAAACGAAGTGTTCCAATTCCTATGGCACCAGTAACTGTCTGATTGTATATGCGTCTCACCTTTTCCTTGAGTGTTGAGCATCAGCCATATCTACTGCTAGCTCCACACAGCACCATTCTCCTCAGTGATGTATGTGTGTCTCTGCACTGTTTACTCACTTCCAAAGGCCCCTTGCAATATCTAGCTTGTTATACACCAGTTCACCACCGGGTGGTGCTGAACCAGTCAGCCTACTTGCCTGTTCATTTCCCAACACACCTGCATAACCTGGAAAAAAAATATCCGAAGGACACTAACCACTCAGGATTTCTGAAGTGATGCTTGCCACTCTGTACGGGGTGTACCCGTCTCCACCTTTCTCAACATGATCTGTGAGTCAGTTACAATCAGGACATGTATGTACAATTGGTTCTCAAGCCAGCAGAAGGCAGCAGTGGCTGCCTGCACCTCCATTCCCAATGAGGCACCTGTAAATATCTCAAACCCACCATCTTGTTTATCACCCTTATGGAATATATGCATAGCATACATTGGTCAGTGAATAAGAAGATGATTCGAGAGTTTCTGTTTGCATATGGCTATTGAACTGAGTTACATCGTAATTGTGTCTTGGCAGACGCACAGAAATGAATACATATGCTGAAAGATTACCAGCACATTTATTGCATAATAATTTACATACCAGATTTTTTTTTTAAACCATGGTAAGACCAAATCTTATTAGTTTTGAAACATACAATACATTGCTCGATATATGCAGACAGAAGCTAAGCATGCCTGCTGTGTTGTTTGGAGCATTCAATAGTTAATGCTTTTTCTGTTTAACTATTGTTTTTCGAGGAGTTTCTTTGACGATTGTTCTTGGACCACCGATCTCTTTAATAATTGTTTTGCTGCGAAGACCGTGTCTGCTGGTTTTTTCTTTGATAATGTATTCTTTTCCAGTTTCAAAATCAGTCACATAAGACTCAGTTCTACGATGACCAGTGGCTTTTGTGTGGATGATTCGTGTATTTGTGGGTTGTAGTAGAGCCCTGTGCGGTGCGCTGGAAGGTGCGTTAGGATGACCAGCTACTGACTGGTTGTTGATTTGATTAATAATGATGACTGGTGGTGAAGATGTTTGTGGACTGGCTATCGTTGCTGAAGGTTGTGTGTTGTTGTGTGTAGTTGCTTCTGGTGCTGCAGGGTAAGCTGGATAGACAGGAGGATGTTCCATATAGACAAGGCTTGGAGGAGGTAAGGATGTGTGAGACATGAAGAGGGCAGAGTACTCCGGGGGTGCTTCTGAGTAAGGAGGTGGCTCCAGATGACTTGAAGATAAAGTTGTGCTCACTGAAGTAGGATAACCTGTGAAGGAAGCATTTTAATTCATATTAACTATGAAAAGTTGAACACTGTAATGCAATCATCATGGCATATATGTATATTTGCACAAAATTAAAATTTAGTCAAGACGATTGATTTCGTTGCACTGGGTTTTATCCCATATGGCTCAGTCTCTCTCTGTAGAACGGCTAAATGTCTGTTAAATCTGTCGCACCAAGCACAAACTTCATAGCTCTAGCAACGATCCAAGGTTTTCCATAAATTGCACTCGTTAGTTCATATATATATTTTCATTCATCAGAGACCACAGTGTGTTTACGTACAGAAGATTGTGAACCCTCCTTTGAAGACTTCTCTGTCAGAGTATCTGTTACTTTTATTATTACTTCTAGTATCACTTCTACAAATTATCACCACAACTACTGCTATAAACATTACCACTGACACCACAGTTACTGCTATAAACATTACCACTGACACCACAGTTACTGCTATAAACATTACCACTGACACCACAGTTACTGCTATAAACATTACCATTGACACCACAATTACTGCTATAAACATTACCACTGACACCACAACTACTGCTATAAACATTGCCACTGACACCACAGTTACTGCTATAAACATTACCACTGACACCACAACTACTGCTATAAACATTACCACTGACACCACAACTACTGCTATAAACATTACCACTGACACCACAACTACTGATATAAACATTACCACTGACACCACAGTTACTGCTATAAACATTACCACTGACACCACAGCCACTACTACTACTACCACTGAAACTACAATTATTATAAGGGCTTGGAAAGGGGTTCTTAACTTTTTACTGTTATGACTATTATAAATGCCTTAAGGCCTCTGAGATGTGGTTTTAACAGAAGAATCCTTAGAATTCCTTGGACAGCCATATAAAAGAGCAACCCAGATGTTTGGAAATAGGCAAGGGCCCATCGACAACTTATCACAAACAGAGACAGTCAACATTTATGAGTCATATAAGAAAAGGAAACTGGAATATGTTATGACCACAAGAAAGGTCGGTGGAAAGAAAAACGGAGGAAGACAAAGGGAGCGCATTCTTAACAGTATTTTGTATTAGCATTGAGGGGTGTCAGCACACAAACAGATAGATTGTGTTGAAGATCACTACTACCATTGCAATTTCTACTTTACTACTATTTTTACTGCCATTCCTATGAGTCCACACAACACAGTATAACGCTATCGCCAGGAAACAAATCTTCTGTTTTTCTACTTCTTTCTATGAGGGCTGATCAATCATCATCAGGTGTCTTGCCGACTGGCTCGGACGATCATGCCTCTCCACAATCTGCAAACTCCTGCAGCATGTATCATTTTGTGTGCTGATACATCTCCATGCCATGCAACAAGACTGTCAAGCATCTTCTCTCGTTGTCTTCCTCTATCCCTCCTTCCACAGATCTTTCCAGTGGTCACAGCATGTTCCATTTTCCCTCTTCTTATAACATGGCCGAAAAATTATGATGGCTCCTTCTGATGTCTGTGATAAGTTTTCTTCGGGCTCCCGCCTTTGTCAAAACCTCTTGGTTGTTCTTTGTTCTTTTTTGGCTGCCCAAGGTATTTTAAGCATTCTTCTGTAAAACCACATCTCTGAGGCCTCGAGAAACTGTTTGGCCTGCCTTCTAATTGTCCAGGACTTACAGCTGTATCTGAAAACTGGATGTATGTAGCAAGCAATAATTATTTTTAATATCATCTGGAAATATGATAACAAACCTCTACTACAACCGCTACTATTGCTAATATGGTACAACACTCACTTGAATTGCCTTTATCTTCCATAATACTATATTGATTTTTTAACACAGCGGCAAGTGCTGGTCGTGTTGTTCAGTCTTGCTGGTCGTGTTGTTCAGTCTTGCTGGTTGTGTTGTTCAGTCTTGCTGGTCGTGTTGTTCAGTCTTGCTGGTCGTGTTGTTCAGTCTTGCTGGTCGTGTTGTTCAGTCTTGCTGGTTGTGTTGTTCAGTCTTGCTGGTCGTGTTGTTCAGTCTTGCTGGTTGTGTTGTTCAGTCTTGCTGGTCGTGTTGTTCAGTCTTGCTGGTTGTGTTGTTCAGTCTTGCTGGTTGTGTTGTTCAGTCTTGCTGGTCGTGTTGTTCAGTCTTGCTGGTCGTGTTGTTCAGTCTTGCTGGTCGTGTTGTTCAGTCTTGCTGGTTGTGTTGTTCAGTCTTGCTGGTCGTGTTGTTCAGTCTTGCTGGTCGTGTTGTTCAGTCTTGCTGGTCGTGTTGTTCAGTCTTGCTGGTCGTGTTGTTCAGTCTTGCTGGTCGTGTTGTTCAGTCTTGCTGGTTGTGTTTGTTCAGTCTTGCTGGTTGTGTTGTTCAGTCTTGCTGGTTGTGTTGTTCAGTCTTGCTGGTTGTGTTGTTCAGTCTTGCTGGTTGTGTTGTTCAGTCTTGCTGGTTGTGTTGTTCAGTCTTGCTGGTTGTGTTGTTCAGTCTTGCTGGTTGTGTTGTTCAGTCTTGCTGGTCGTGTTGTTCAGTCTTGCTGGTCGTGTTGTTCAGTCTTGCTGGTTGTGTTGTTCAGTCTTGCTGGTTGTGTTGTTCAGTCTTGCTGGTCGTGTTGTTCAGTCTTGCTGGTTGTGTTGTTCAGTCTTGCTGGTCGTGTTGTTCAGTCTTGCTGGTTGTGTTGTTCAGTCTTGCTGGTCGTGTTGTTCAGTCTTGCTGGTTGTGTTGTTCAGTCTTGCTGGTTGTGTTGTTCAGTCTTGCTGGTTGTGTTGTTCAGTCTTGCTGGTTGTGTTGTTCAGTCTTGCTGGTTGTGTTGTTCAGTCTTGCTGGTCGTGTTGTTCAGTCTTGCTGGTCGTGTTGTTCAGTCTTGCTGGTCGTGTTGTTCAGTCTTGCTGGTTGTGTTGTTCAGTCTTGCTGGTTGTGTTGTTCAGTCTTGCTGGTTGTGTTGTTCAGTCTTGCTGGTTGTGTTGTTCAGTCTTGCTGGTCGTGTTGTTCAGTCTTGCTGGTCGTGTTGTTCAGTCTTGCTGGTTGTGTTGTTCAGTCTTGCTGGTTGTGTTGTTCAGTCTTGCTGGTCGTGTTGTTCAGTCTTGCTGGTTGTGTTGTTCAGTCTTGCTGGTCGTGTTGTTCAGTCTTGCTGGTTGTGTTGTTCAGTCTTGCTGGTCGTGTTGTTCAGTCTTGCTGGTTGTGTTGTTCAGTCTTGCTGGTTGTGTTGTTCAGTCTTGCTGGTTGTGTTGTTCAGTCTTGCTGGTTGTGTTGTTCAGTCTTGCTGGTTGTGTTGTTCAGTCTTGCTGGTTGTGTTGTTCAGTCTTGCTGGTCGTGTTGTTCAGTCTTGCTGGTTGTGTTGTTCAGTCTTGCTGGTCGTGTTGTTCAGTCTTGCTGGTTGTGTTGTTCAGTCTTGCTGGTCGTGTTGTTCAGTCTTGCTGGTTGTGTTGTTCAGTCTTGCTGGTTGTGTTGTTCAGTCTTGCTGGTTGTGTTGTTCAGTCTTGCTGGTTGTGTTGTTCAGTCTTGCTGGTCGTGTTGTTCAGTCTTGCTGGTCGTGTTGTTCAGTCTTGCTGGTTGTGTTGTTCAGTCTTGCTGGTTGTGTTGTTCAGTCTTGCTGGTTGTGTTGTTCAGTCTTGCTGGTTGTGTTGTTCAGTCTTGCTGGTCGTGTTGTTCAGTCTTTCTGGTCGTGTTGTTCAGTCTTGCTGGTCGTGTTGTTCAGTCTTGCTGGTTGTGTTGTTCAGTCTTGCTGGTTGTGTTGTTCAGTCTTGCTGGTTGTGTTGTTCAGTCTTGCTGGTTGTGTTGTTCAGTCTTGCTGGTTGTGTTGTTCAGTCTTGCTGGTCGTGTTGTTCAGTCTTTCTGGTTGAAGTGTGAGGCATTCAATCCGATCCTTGCAGTTATAAGCTTTACAGACATAAAACATTGCCTAATGTGTCATTGTGCTTGTTTTATAACCAGGGCCCAAGTTCTGCAGGTAGAATTACTCATTGGCCTCTCAAGTTTATTTATAGCTTATCATGTGATCTCTTATCTGGATCAGTGTTTTTCACACCTCCTACCCCCACTTCCATTTCCCCTCTTTATCATCATCCTCCTCTCCCCTTCCCCTACTCTTCCACATTCTTCTTCCTTCCCCCTTTTTCTTCTTCGGTAGTAGTAGTATCAGTAGCAGCAGCAGTAGTAGTAGTAGTAAATAACAAATATATACTATGAGAACTCAATGAACACTATATATCCCAATAATAACCCTGAGGGTTGAATAGGATATTTGTGAAAAATTACTACTACTAGTAGTAGTTGTTGCAGAAAAAGAAAGAATTATTATAATTATCATTGAGGGGGGAATAGAGATCAATAGGTTGACAAAATGGTAAGATAAAACAATTCTAGGGTCTCAGATATTCTAATCACACTGTTTTCCATGATCAGCTCTTCTGCCTGCACCACGCAGAAGTCAATGCATGTGATTTAGAACCTGTCATTTGACTCACGAATTCGTTACTTTCTGGTCCTGTATCACAAACAACGGCGTGACTTCAAGTCAACCTACTATTTTATACAACAACCCTGCTTATAACAGTTTTGTGATTACTCTGTGACTAATGTCATACTAAAAGATGCAATTGATGATAAACAGCCAGGGGATGAACAGGCAGGTTTTTGGCCAAAGAGATCCTGTACTGACCAGATAGCCACACTACGCATAATAATAGACTAGTGCATTGAATGGAATTCATCACTTTATATTTGATGTAAGATTCTGAAAAAGCTTTTGACGGCATTGATTGGGAATCTCTCTAGAAATTGACGAGGCACTATGAGATCCCACAGAAAGTAATTAACTTAGTAAATGAAACATATAAGGACATGAAATGATGAGTTCTTTATTAGAGAAAACTAGATGTTTGAAATAAAAAAGGTGCGCGACAGGGATGTCTTTTGTCGCCTCTCCTATTTTTACTGGCAGTAGACTGAGTTGTGAAGACAGCAACTGCTAACACCAAGAATGGAATTCAGTGGACCTCTACAAAAGAAATTGCCCCATGGACTTCGCTGGTGACGTTTATATTCTACCCCACTCACTGAATCAGATAGTTTAAATATACTTGACGCGAGACCACACAAATTGGGTCCTTTAAAGCTGGAGGAATTTTAAAATACAAATATAACAGGCAAAAGGAGTTTTCATAACACTAGGACATTTAGGCAATTAAAACTTAATTTAAAATTGTTCATCTTTTTCTTTTAATGTTCGCTTGAAATAGATTATCTATACCTGCAATGTTGTCTCTAGTATGACTTGACTGTCTTTTGTAATTCACTCAGTGACCTGCAACGTTAAAAAATGTTTAATTAAAATGTTAAATCAGTACTGCTTATATAGAGTGGAAACATTAGGAATGATGTAAACATGATACAAAGAAACTACACAAATTCAGGGGGGGGTCCTCCATGGCGAATAGTCAAGCCATTTTCTTCTCGCTCTGTAGCTTGTGGTTAATTTTACAGAGTCGTCGTTCTGTTCATTAGTGCAGTTTGACGTAGATTCTTCGGGATCTTCACTTCAGCTAGTGAGTACCTGTTGTATAAAACACTCTGGGTGCACTGCTAATCATTTTGTGGAGGCAAACCGAGCTGTATGGAATAAAACCCAGCGCAATGAAGTCAGTCCTCTGTAATTCAACTTTATGTCATCTGTACCTGTATTCCAGCGATCAACATCAGCACGTCCATTCAGCTAGGATTCGTCATCCCTGCTGGTTCCAGTGATCGAGTCCACCATGAGTCTCCGCCAAGCATCTCCTTCTTTCCGTACTTTGACGGTCGTCTGCTAGCCCTGTGTGCTGGACTTAATGGTGGGAACGCCATCTCTCATTTTGTGGAGTGTGTTGCTAAGTGGATCTCAGATCTTGGTAAGTCATATATTGAAGATGTATGTGTGTGTTCATTAATATATGTGCTACATATTTCCAACACATCCAATTTTCATTAATCCCTAATTAATCCCCCTTTACAGCATGTTTGTTAGGAGGCAGGGTCTATTCTTTCCCCTCACAGTAGAACCTGAAACTCAGGGTCTGTTCTTTCCCCACACAGTGGAACCTGAAACTCAGGATCTAATCTTTTCCCCTCACAGTGGAACCTCAAACTCAGGGTCTGTTCTTTTCCCCTCACAGTGGAACCTGAAACTCAGGATCTAATCTTTTCCCCTCACAGTGGAACCTGAAACTCAGGATCTGTTCTTTTCCCCTCACAGTGGAACCTGAAACTCAGGATCTAATCTTTTCCCCTCACAGTGGAACCTGAAACTCAGGATCTGTTCTTTTCCCGTCACAGTGGAACCTGAAACTCAGGATATGTTCTTTCCCCTCACAGTGGAACCTGAAACTCAGGATCTAATCTTTCCCCTTCACAGTGGAACCTGGAACTCAGGATGTTATTTCCCCTCACAGCGGAACCTGGAACTAAGGGTCTATTCTTTTCCTCTCGCAGTGGAACCCGAAACTCAGGATTTATTCTTTTCCCCTCACAGTGGAACCTGAAACTCAGGATCTATTCTTTTCCCCTCACAGTGGAACCTGAAACTCAGGATATGTTCTTTCCCCTTACAGTGGAACCTGGAATCAGGATGTTATTTCCCCTCACAGCGGAACCTGGAACTAAGGGTCTATTCTTTTCCCCTCACAGTGGAACCCGGAACTCAAACGTGGAAAATAAAATAGTAGAAAATTACCATTTAATGTCTTCTGTATAATAAATATAATACACAATTACTCATCTGTACATTTCTCTCAAATACACTCCAGGTTTCAGCGATTCCTGTGACTCTGCTTCACTCATGAGTCGACTACAACAGCTTGCAGACAAGTCCAAGAATGATCCTTCAATCCTCACAGTACACCCCATCTTCTTTGGAGAGCGGCATGATACAGATCTGTGTGGACATATCACTGGAATAAATGCAACCAACTTCCGCAGCATGGGAACTATTTTCAGAGCAGTGTGCGAAGGCATAATCGATCATCTGCAAGATATGGTTCCTGTGAAATATTTACAGGGCAGGGGAATTTCTCGTCTGCTGGTGTCGGGGTCTGTACCAGTGAATAATCCAATAGTGATGCGGCGTCTGATTGATGTATATGCAGCAGACGTAGGGCTGAGTGTTGTAGTTGATGATGAAAGTGTACACGCTGTAGGGTCGGCGGTTGGAGCTGCTAGAGTGATCAGGGAGTATGCAGAGACTTGCTAGACAAAGCTTTCAGTAGTAGCAGATCTAGAGGTTGCCCATGCAAGTGAAGGATAGACGAAATATCTCAGGCAGTTAATATCAGCAATTTTGTAAAACACATAAAGGCTTGAAAGAGATGCCTTTTCAAAGCCAGAACAGGAATTAGAGAAAGGAAAGAAGATGAGATGCTTGATTGACTCATATACAGCAGATGCGGAACTCTGTAGTGGCTGATGATGAAAGCATACGCGTTATAGGGTGGCTACAGCGCTACCTGCAAACATTTGATAATCATGTCCCCATATGTGTTCCGGTGCCCTTTTGTGTGTGTGTGGGAGGGGGGTTAGATTAGCAAGCATGTGGTAAAAGGTATCTAATTACGGTTCGCTAAAATCAGATGCTTTGGGGCCAAAAGGTGTTGATATCACAGCCTAGCTGTAAACTCCCATTATGAGGGTGAACACAAGACAAAGCTGGGCACAGCTTTGAGAGATAACTGGGAGTTGTTGACGGAATGACCATGTTTGTTACTTGTAAATCATTCAGTTGTCTTGAGACCTCCGGTTGATATGTATGCAGCAGATGTGCAGCTAATCTAGGGTGCAAATCTGCCTCCAGACTGATTTTTTTTTTCTTGTTCCAAATCAGTGTGTCTCAACCTTCCTAATGCTGTGACCCTTCAATACCTTTCCTCATGTTGTGGTCACCTCCAACCATACAATTATTTTAGTTGCTACTTCAATGAATATGTGTTTTCTGATGGTCTTGTGAAAGGCTCGTTTGACCGCCAAAAGAGTTGGGACCCACAGGTTAAGAACCACTGATCTAAATGACCTTGGCTCTCAGGTTGACCCATTATAAAATGGGTCCTGTGAAGTAGCCACATCAGCCATCAAGTATTCTTCTTCTTATTAATGTTCACCAGCTGTAAGTTCTCTTCTTAATGGTTGTCACCAACGTAAGTTCTGTAAGTTCTTGGTTGTTCAGCTGTAAGTTCTCGCAGCACATCCTGGTTGTTCACCAACTGTAAGTTCTCTCAGCACGTCCTGGTTGTTCACCAGCTGTAAGTTCTCGCAGCACTCCTGGTTGTTCACCAGTAAGTCTCTCAGCACGTCCTGGTTGTTCACCAGCTGTAAGTCCTGTCCGTTGGCTTGTTCACCAGCTGTAAGTTCTCGTAGCACGTCCTGGTTGTTCACCAGCTGTAAGTTCTCTCCTGGTTGTTCACCAGCTGTAAGTTCTCGCAGCACGTCCTGGTTGTTCACCAGCTGTAAGTTCTCTCAGCACGTCCTGGTTGTTCACCAGCTGTAAGTTCTCTCAGCACGTCCTGGTTGTTCACCAGCTGTAAGTTCTCTCAGCACGTCCTGGTTGTTCGTCACTCCTGGTTGTTCACCAGCTGTAAGTTCTCGCAGCACGTCCTGGTTGTTCACCAGCTGTAAGTTCTCGCAGCACGTCCTGGTTGTTCACCAGCTGTAAGTTCTCGCAGCACGTCCTGGTTGTTCACCAGCTGTAAGTTCTCGTAGCACGTCCTGGTTGTTCACCAGCTGTAAGTTCTCGCAGCACGTCCTGGTTGTTCACCAGCTGTAAGTTCTCTCAGCACGTCCTGGTTGTTCACCAGCTGTAAGTTCTCGCAGCACGTCCTGGTTGTTCACCAGCTGTAAGTTCCACCAACTGTAAGTTGTTCACACAGCAGTTCTCGTAGCGTCCTGGTTGTTCACCAGCTGTAAGTTCTCGCAGCACGTCCTGGTTGTTCACCAGCTGTAAGTTCTCGCAGCACGTCCTGGTTGCACGTTCCTGGTTGTTCACCACTGTAAGTTCTCGCAGCTGTTGTTCACCAGCTGTAAGTTCTCTCAGCACGTCCTGCACCAACTGTAAGCACCTGGGTTGTTCACCAGCTGTAAGTTCTCGCAGCACGTCCTGGTTGTTCACCAACTGTAAGTTCTCGCAGCACGTCCTGGTTGTTCACCAGCTGTAAGTTCTCGCAGCCCAGCACGTCCTGGTTGTTCACCAACCAGCTGTTCTCGCAGCACGTCTGGTTGTTCACCACTGTCCTGGTTGTTCACCAGCTGTCCTGGTTGTTCACCAGCTTAAGTTCTCGCAGCACGTCCTGGTTGTTCACCAACTGTAAGTTCTCGCAGTAAGTTCTCGCAGCACGTCCTGGTTGTTCACCAGCTGTAAGTTCTCTGCAGTCCTGGTTGTTCACCAGCTGTAAGTTCTCGTAGCACATCTGGTCCTGGTTGTTCACCAGCTGTAAGTTCTCGCAGCACGTCCTGGTTGTTCACCAGCTGTAAGTTCTCGCAACATCCTGCACTCGTAGCACATCCGTGGTTAGTTCACCTCTACCAAGTTCTCGCAGCACGTCCTGGTTGTTCACGTAAGTTCTCGCAGTTCTGTCAGCACTTCTTGGTTGTTTCTCGCAGCACACCCTGGTTTGTTCAGCTTATTTGTATGCAGACTTTTGGTACCTCAACTCTCAGACAGAGACAGTCTTGACTTCAAAGGAAATACCCCTAATTAGTTTTATCCGCCACGCTTATGATGGGAAGTACTTGGTCATCCCCCCCCCCCCCCCCCAACTCTCAGACAGAGACAGTCTCTAAAGAAATAACCCACACGGGGGGGAAACAAGTACTGATTGGTCTATAAATACCAGTCTAGCTTCACAAATCTAATGTGGTGCAGGCGTCCAAAAAATAAAGATCCTTTACTTAGATGTGGATTTTTGGGCTCCTAGTGTGTATGTGTGCTCATGGATTATAAACAGAGTGGTCAGGGAAAATGTACAGATAAATTATAAACAGAAAGGTCAGTGATTATGTACAAATAAATTATAAACGGAATGGTTAGGGATTATGTACAGATAAATTATAAGCATAGTGGTCAAGGATTATCTAAAGAAGTATTATAATCAGATTATGTACTGATAAATTAAACAGAGTGATCAGGGAATATCTACATATAAATTAAAAACAGAATGGTTGGGGAATATCCACAAATAAATTATCTATAAACAGAGCAGAGTGGTCAGGGAGTGTGCGCAGGGAAATTACCAGAAGAGTGCCAAGAATGATTTGAACGTAGTAATGATCTCATACGATGAATTCATGAGATGTAATGTCTGGGCAACCACTGGTATCGGCAGTTGTAAGACAGAGAAGATGGTGCCACATTTTGAGAAGACAAGCAGGGAATCACTAAACAGGCTCTGAAACAGGAGGAACGAGGATATCCAAGAAAAAACTTAAAGTGGATGTTGATAAGAGAAGCCAAAGATGCTTGACTGGATTCCATCCATTGTATTGAACAGGACAGAACAGAATGGAGAAATAGACTGAACCAAATTTGACATATAATGGCACATCAGGACAATCAATGAATTATCTCATTTCAAAGTGGAACATACTTAATTGGCACTCATGATAAATGAGCGGGCAGATAGACTGGCTGGCTCTGCATCCCTTGGTGGCGCATTGATGTATGACAAGTTAGATTTGTGAGGGCCCTTTGGGAGTGAGGGCAGATAGATCACTGCGGTCTAAGGAGAAGGTGCTGCGAGGAGTTACCAGGGGATGTGGCCGATGCTCGACACTCAGAGGAAGGATGAGACGGCTTTACAGTTACTGGTACCATCGGAATTGGAACTCTTCGCTTGCTGCTGAAGATGGGGGACTGAGCACTTATTGGAGTGTCCCGAGTGCTGTGATGTCAATTCTTAATTCAACAATCGGCACTCATGATGTCGTCAGTAGCACACTGGTTGAACTGAACTTACCATCGGTACTCTGTTTCTTATTTAAAGCAATTACTCTATGTTATGTACTAATATTTATGCTGTGCAAGAGCAGTTTGTTATGGGAAGGGGGGGGAGGGGAGGAATTCCAGACTGGTGCTGCATATAAATATTTCGAATAAGTGCAGTATGATTTACAAGAATGTCATTGATTCGTGCAGTGTGGTAAATGTGAATGTATGTGTTTGGTGAAGCAGGAAAAGCACAAATTTACCTGACTGGTGCAGTAAAATAAGAAAGAATGTTCCTAATTGGTGCAGTAATAATAAATAAGATTACACCTGACTGGTGCAATATAAGAGTTTACCTGACTGATGCAGTATAAGACTGTACCTGACTGATGCAGTATAAGACTGTACCTGACTGATGCAATATAAGAGTTTACCTGACTGATGCAGTATAAGAGTTTACCTGACTGGTGCAGTATAAGAAATAAGAATGTAGCTGATTGGTGCCGTATAAAATACAAGAGTTTACCTGCATCGTGCAAGACTGTAATATGGTGCAATATAAGAGTTTACCTGACTGGTGCAATATAAGAGTTTACCTGACTGATGCAGTATAAGAGTTTACCTGACTGATGCAATATAAGAGTTTACCTGACTGATGCAATATAAGAGTTTACCTGACTGGTGCAGTATAAGCAAGCTCCATAATCCTCACATGACTTTACCTTGCAATATCACCTGACTTTAATCTTGTGACATTTTACTGCGGACAAATTTACCTGAAATATCTTACAGTATCCTGATGATGCAATATAAGAGTTTACCTGACTGAGAAGACTACTTTCTGACTGATGCAGTATAAGAGTTTACCTGACTGGTGCAGTATAAGAGTTTACCTGACTGATGCAGTATAAGAGTTTACCTGACTGGTGCAGTATAAGAATTAAGAATGTAGCTGATTGGTGCCGTATAAAATACAAGAGTTTACCTGCATCGTGCAGTGTAATATATAATTATTTTTCACCTTGCAAATAACAGTTTGAAATATATGGCAAACTCCATAATCCTCAGCATGACTTTATTTGTTTCATTTTATCTTGTGACATTTTACTGCGGACAAATAAAAAAATCTTACAGTATCATGATAGAAGACTAGTTTCTCATCATCCTCTTTTTTTCCAAAGCCATGCACCACATCCGGTTATTATATATGTTTTTTATATATCCTTCAGGTTAGTGTTGATACATAAGGACATTCACAAGTTATTTCTATTGCTGCCAATCTGTTGCTTTTCTACCTACGATACCCCATATCATTTTACATTCCTTAATTTCCCATTCTCTTGTCCTCCAGGTTTTCTTTGGTCAGTAATTTCCTGTTATTTCTTCCACCTGATATCGGTCAGAGAGCTGTCTGTACTTGCCCGTGTCAAGAGGTCTCTGCATGTCCGTAATACCCACTTTCTTTAATGAATGTCGATGTATTGGGAAATGAACAGGCAGATAAACTGGCCAGTTCTGCACTACTTGGTGGTGAATTCATGTATGACGAGTTAGATATTGTGACGGCCCTTTGGGAGCGAGTTAACCGTGCAGAGACACAGACAGGTCATTATGGTCTGAGGTGAATTACGCTGTGAGGAGTTACCATGAATCTAGCCTAGGCTCAGCACTCAAGAGAAGGGTGAGGCGGTTAAACAGTCATTAGGCTCTGCACTCAAGAGAAGGGCGAGGCGGTTAAACAGTCATAGACAGTTACTGGTGCTATCGGAACTGGAGCTCTTTGCTTGCTGCTGAAAATGGGGAGAAAGCGCTTATGGGAGTGACCTGAGTGCTATGATGTTGATTCTTAAATTCAACATCCATTCTTTGATAACATTTGCCAGTGCTGAATTTATTGTTTTCCTCCTCAGTTCTTCATTTACATCGAGATATGCATAACTGTAAATCAAATATCAGCATTTTCTGAAACCAGATTTCACCAAAGCCTAGAGGCGAAATACCTGTTTGGAGGCCTTTATTTTTCTCTTTTTAATTTCACTTTGGCAGTGGCCTTACAGTCCCTTAATCTGTGCCGTTAGGATGTCTGGCCAGGATCTTCTGTCTCACATACTTCCATTTGTTTCAAGTTAAATAAATGAACAAACAGAAAGGAACAGAACACCAGGGGAAAAAACAAAAAGAAAGGAACACAATACTAGTTATATAAATGAACAAGAGAAAGGAACACAACACTAGTAAATTAAATGATCATGCAGGAGGGAACACAACACCAGTACAGAATGCTAGCTGATCAATCAACACACAAATTAGTCACTGACAATTATTTTTTATCATCACTATACAAAGAGTCTAAATCGACTTTGACATGTGGAGTTCGGAATTTGGGAGGGCTGCTTCTCTCAGGAGGTGGTTCCATTCTGCTGACAGAGCTTGTGAAGTCATCTTCAGGCTGAGTGTATTTCTCTGGGCTTGTGGCGATAGACTGCCTTCTTGCCTGTCAAAACAAGGATAATTAATCATGAGTTAACTCTTTATGCCTGTGTGGGTTCAGGGCCCTATTATAGGGAAAACAAGAATAGACCCACTGTCTACCCAAAAGCATGTCATAAGAGTCGACTAATTGGGAGATTCCTTTGAAGTCAGAGTGCATCTGCCTGAGAGTCAAGGAACCAGCAGTCTGCATACAAATGAGTCAGATCTGTAAAATGGATGCACACACAACACTCAGGTTCTGGAACAGGACTGCAGTCCAGAAGTGGATGAACAACCAGAACTTTCCGCCAGAGTTTACAGTTGGTGAATGCGAAGAAATAAACTCTTTCTATGTGAAGATAAATTAATCTTCTTATTCGTCGGTGATCTCTGGTCATGTGTTTAATCCATTGTGGGCCATAAACTGTTAAGTTCCCCTAAAGCTTAGTTGTCAAGTCTACTAGGTGTGGCCACATGTTGTTTCGCAGCTCCTCCAAGAGAGGATAATCTTGCAGGACATGTTCTGGAGTCTGTTCAGCTCAAAGACACTGGCAGAGAGATATTTGGCTCTTACCTAATTTAGACGAGCAATAAAATAACCAAGCATCATTTGTCCAGTCTGAAGAAGACTAAAGTCCGGAAGTGGAAGAACAGCCAGAACTTTCTGCCGGAGTTTACAGCCGGTAAACCCAAAGAAGAAGAAGAAAATGCTGAGTACACCAGTCCTGCCGCTACTTCTGGACTCTTGTTCCAGAACCTGAGTTTTGCATGCAGGCACATCTTTTGTTTGAATCCTCATCAATTTTAAATTTTGTCTGTTTTTTGTTTTTTCTTCAAAAATTCCCTTTGCTCCCAGGTCAACCCAGCCTTTAATGGGTACCAGTCAATGTCCCGAGATAGAAAGGCAGCCAGCGTGATGCTGACACATCACCCACCAAGTGCTGATTGATCTATAAAATAAAGGTTTAGCCCTATGTGCCCAATACACCTGAAGGTGGAGGGGAAAAGCTCCTTTACTTTTTTACTTTACTAATAACACTGAGAATCTCATGAATGTTGTAATCTTGTTAATGTTGTAATCTTGTGAATGTTGTACTTACAAGATCTCGTTCCTGCTTTTCTTGAACTGTCTGTAACTTGATTCCTTCTGTCTTCAAAAGTTCAACTGTTTTATCAAAGATTTCTGCAGGGGGAACTACTTTCTTAGAAAGAAGGTCAAGATATGTGTCCACAAATCTGAAAGCAACAGATATAAACAAATCCATATCACGAAACATAACATAACCCTTGACCTGTCAGAGAGGTGTATCGATGGAATCACCAATATAAAAAACCTACCATCTTTCTCTGTCTTCAGATTGTTGAACAAGTGTATGATAACTTAGTCCTGTTCATTTTTTGGTGTTGTCATTCCAGATTTTCTTTGCCCTCCATCTCTTTGAATAACCCCCCCCCCCCCCCCCCCACTGTTCCTTTTGAAGTACAGCCTTTGCAATCGAATCATGTCTCACCACGTGCCTGATTTTTTTCTTGTTCCTTTATTTGAGCGAGCAACGTTTACATCTATTCTAATATAGGTCATCAAACAGGGGGGTGTGCCTGAGGTGCCCCATAGTCTGTCCTGTGGGTACACTCTGGTGGGCCAGATTTCTTCTCTGAGTGGTAACATCTGGACAATCCAACATATAATTAATGAAAATGAGTAGTGCAAAAACTAATTATCACCATCAAGTGCCCTACAATATGCAATCATGTTTTTCTACAGATCTTGATAACTCGGAATTAGATCTATTAATCTTTTAGAAGGAGTGGCTGGCCGAATGTTTAGGCTCTCATGTGTGAGGATTTGACCCTCAGTAAGCGATAATATTTTGTCTGCCGAATGCAAAATAAAAATTCTAACCTGCCATACAACCTTAAATCATCAGGTTCACGACCCCCAGCCCTCTACTATTAGTTAGCTGCATATCCTTTACAGGACGTTGTAGAACCAACCCCAGCATTTTTTGGCTGTTGTGGTTTTTCTAGGCAAATTTTACGTTCAGTAGTTTGCCACTGTTTTCTGAACGCTATCACTGTCGAAACCAAGGCAAGACAAATCGTCCGCAGCTGGTATCGAACCCAGCACCCCGACATTACGAAGCGCGTTCGCAAAGCCTAAGCCACAGACGCCGACAGCCCTCTACTACAAGTAGTAAATACAGACAATAATACTACCCCCTACAACAAGTAGTAAATACAGACATTACTACTACCCTCTACAACAAGTAGTAAATACAGACATTACTACTACCCTCTACAACAAGTAGTAAATACAGACAATAATACTACCCTCTACAACAAGTAGTAAATACAGACATTACTACTACCCTCTACAACAAGTAGTAAATACAGACATTACTACTACCCTCTACAACAAGTAGTAAATACAGACATTACTACTACAAGTAGTAAATACAGACATTACTACTACCCTCTACAACAAGTAGTAAATACAGACATTACTACTACCCTCTACAACAAGTAGTAAATACAGACATTACTACTACCCCCTACAACAAGTAGTAAATACAGACATTACTACTACCCCCTACAACAAGTAGTAAATACAGATATTAATACTACCCTCTACAACAAGTAGTAAATACAGACAATAATACTACCCTCTACAACAAGTAGTAAATACAGACATTACTACTACCCTCTACAACAAGTAGTAAATACAGACATTACTACTACCCTCTACAACAAGTAGTAAATACAGACATTACTACTACCCCCTACAACAAGTAGTAAATACAGACATTACTACTACCCTCTACAACAAGTAGTAAATACAGACATTAAATATAGTTACTGTATTTTTAAAATTTATTAGGCTGTGATACCTGTTCCTTTTGGTTGCAAACACATCTAATTTCAGCAAATCCTTAATTTGTATGCCAGTAAGAAGCATTGGGTCTACCCCTCCCCCTTTTTCTTCCCTCCCCAAGAAAATGGGGCCCGGGAATCCACACAGGGAGCCTTTAAGATGACAAAAGGTATTGAATCATGATTTACCTTAGCATCTCAAAGGTAGTTTATTTTCCTTTCTGGTGGTGATCATACTGGTTGGAACTCCATAGCCCCTTTCACTATAGTGTCACCTTTTACCTAGAGAAAGTGAACATCTTTGCTTCCACTGGCTTTAAACTCTGGCCGACAGTCCTGGGTTATTCATCATCTTCATTTTCTTAATGATTCCCGGCTGTAAACTACGGCACAAATTAGTTTCGTTCAAGAACCTAAATTTTGCGTGCACATCCATTTCACAGATCTGCTTATTTGTATGCAGACTGTTGGTTCCCTGCCTCTCAGACACATGCATTCTGACTCTGTAGGAAGAATGCCTAATATTTGCCTTTCATAACAAGCCTAATAGAGAGGCAGTAGGTCTATTCCCTTTTTTCCTTCAAAACGGGGCACCAGTACACAAACAGGGAGGTTATTCATCCACTTCTGGAGTTTCGTAATGTCCCAGGGCTTGAGTACTGCATGGATACTGATTTTACAGATCTGGCTTGTTTGTGTGCAGACTGTTAGTTCCTCACCTCTCAGGCAGATGCACTTCAACAGAAATGTTGATCTTATCTACGTTGGCCAGGCCCCCCTGGCTGAGAACCTGTTTCTATGGCAACCACAGAGAGTGTAGATAAGTATCGACCAGTATAAGCTATGATTTTGTTGAGAAGTAAAGGCATCCAGCAAACTGTTGAACACCGCGCCCATCAAGTCTATAAAATATGTGGCAAGTGTCTTAGACTCAACTGCATAAAAATAAAAGTTTTGTTTTAAACAAAAAACCTCAAACATACCTCTGGGAGACTGATTTAGTCTTGTCATCGGTCAGCCGTACGGGTGAGGTTTCAACAAATGTCCTGTGGAAATGTCTGTGACAGAAAAAAAAAGAAGACCAGTTATTCTCATAAAATTAAATCAGTTGCGCTTAGAATGCTTTGTGATGCCTTATCATATAAAGCACACATCAGAAGAGGAGAGGCCCAGACATCAGTATAGGTACTCTAACACTGCCCAGAACATGACACTTTAGGGCCATCCTTTTGGTCAAAAACAACAACAGTAGAAAGTCAACTTTAGGGATCACTGAATAATCTAAAAACACAGTAAAATTTATATGAGACAAAATTGCAGATACAGACATTTATTTCAGGAGGAAAAAAAAAAAAGAAATAGAAAACTGAACAGACATAACAACAATTGTAATACTTCCTCAAAGTCCAACTTTGAAAAAAATATAAAGATGTCTTCAAAAGTATCTTCTTTTTCTTCTTTGTCCCGTGACTGTAAGCTCTGGCCAAAAGTCCTGGCTGTTCATCCTTTTGTACTCTGGCTTTGTGCCAGGGCCTGATGTTTGCGTGCACATCCATTTTACTGGCTTATTTGTCTGCAGTTGGTTGTTTCTTGCTGCTCAAGCAGATGTACTCTAATCAGTTGACTCCTACGATATGCTTATTGAGGAGGCAGCAGGTCTACCCCCCCCCCCCCCCCCCCCACAATAGGGCCCCGGAAACCACACGAGGAGAAACACAAGAAGAGAAATGATTACCCACATCTACATTCTTTAGTCACGTCATGTGATGGACAAAACTAGAGTTCATCGTGACGGTAGGAAAGTTAGAAAGGAAAAGAAGCAGAGGATGACTGAGAGAAGAAGATGCTGGACAGTTAGATACTGTGGCAGGGAAGATCTTCTATGTCAGAAGTTATTCTATTTACAAGAGACCGAAGGTTGTGGATAGATATGACTACCAACACCTCAAGGTAAGAAAACCTAATGTAAGAAACAGTGATACCTGAAGCACTGTACACATCAAATGTGGGCAATCACTCGAGAGATTTTGATTCCGATACATGAAGAATGGGCAGTCATATGTGTTGATTTATTTGGGGCAGAAAGGTTTAAAAAATCTCTGTTGCTTATCCGTGACTGTTTTATTCTTAGTGTCAAAAATAGAGATGGGGTTTTTTTTAAAGAAAGAAATTAGACAAATATAAGGCTCAAAGAACAATACATAAGTCAGTTTGGCCACCTAAGGATAATACCCGGTGACAAACACAGAGCATATCTGCAAGGCCAAGTAAATGATGGAACAATCTTACAGAAGTGAAGAGCAACTTACACGGCACACAAAAGGTCCTGAATCCCACCCCAAAACTTACTGAGATAACTGGAGGAAAAGAGGTACTTTCTTATTAGCTGACCAGAAACAGTGGAAATCCAGACGCCACGGGACAGTCAAATACTTTATGGGTTGATAGATTTAGCGTATAGGTCTATTTGGATCAGGTAAGGGTAAGGTAAATGCACGAAAGCCTAGGCCATGGAAGAAATGAGCTAAAGCAAAAGAAAACCCATTCTTACCATCCTCTAAAATACTGGACTGTCCCGTGACGTCATCTGTGGTTGGTTAAAAAAAAAAGAAGCGGAAAAGAGGAGCATACTTTTGTCGTGCTGCCTGTTTCTGGCCAGCAATGCAATACTGAGTTGTTGATAGGGTTAAATACTGTCAGGTTATACTAGAACCCATTGCTATCACCATGTGCCTTACCGACAGGTGTGGTTGACCATGTCCCTCCACAATTTGTCATCTTCAACAGCATGTATCAGTTCATGTGCTGGCACACCTCCATGCCATGACAAATGCTGTCAAGAATCCTCCCAGGCTTTCTTTCTCTCTCTTTTTGCACAAACCTTTCCAGTGGTCACATGTTCCTGTTTCCTTCTTCTCGTAATATGACAAAAATGTGACAACTGTCTCCTTCTGAAGTTTGTGATAGGTTGTTTTTTATCCCTTGTCTCTTT
Organism: Candidula unifasciata; assembly: GCA_905116865.2. Classification (NCBI taxonomy): domain Eukaryota; kingdom Metazoa; phylum Mollusca; class Gastropoda; order Stylommatophora; family Geomitridae; genus Candidula; species Candidula unifasciata. Next base: position 539,156 of record CAJHNH020005746.1, on the reverse strand, counting down.
CAAAACATCAGGGCTGCTTTTTTTTGTTTTTTCTTTTTTTATCCAAGGAATTCTAAGGATTCTTTCTTACACAAGACGACACTAAACAAAATTAGGACTTACACTCTCACAAAGTCCTCTGGGTAAACTATTTTTGGTACTTCATTTTGAGGAGGAAGTGGCTTCGGTGGCAATGCTTTAACTATATCATACCAAATTGGCCGATCTTCTTGTTTCACTGCTCCAGATTTTAAAAGACCTATCATCCTGGGGAAGAAAGAAAAAAACAGAAGATTTTAGTGTACAAACACACAAACGGAGCTGTGGCTTAGGTGGTGCAAATGCACTTCGTAATGCTAGGGTGCCGGGTCCGATCCCATCTGCGGGCGGTTTGTCTTGCGTTTGTTTCGACAGTGGTACCAAGTGCTGACAGTTCTGAAGCAATGACAAACTACTGAACGTAACATTTGCCTAGAAAAACCACAACAGAGAAAAAATGCTGGGGTTAGTTCTGCAATATCCTGTAAACTGTAAAGGATATGCAACTAACTTTAACACACAAAAACAGCCAAAGGTACTGGAGAACTTGGTGACGACAGGCAAGACTGATGGGAAAAGAACAAGGGAAAGGAGAAGAGATAGCCAGGATGGCTTGGCCATATAGATGGGGAGAGACAAGAACACCTGATCTATGATATGATTCTAATAATCATGTGACATGGCAAAACAACAGCCTATGCTTACTGGCATGGCATATAATTATTATTTTTTATAAAAATAAAGGTAGGTAGGTAGGTATTAACAAATGTTCACCGTGTTGTTCTTGGACCAAATTGTGAGAGAAAACAAAGATAGGCCTACCGCCTTCCCAACCAGCATGTCGTAAAAGTCGACTAATTGGAGCCTTCCTTTGAAGTCAGAATGCAACGGCCTAAGAGGCAAGAAACCAACAATTTACTTACAAATAAATCAGATCTGTAAAATGGATGTACAAGCTATACTCGCATTCTGTAACAGGACCAGAGGGGGATGAACAACCAGAACATTTCACAGAGTTTGCACCTGGTAAACCCAGAGAAGAAGAAGAGGACAAGTGGTGATCATAATATAAATAGCTTCTGATATATCAGCGACTCTTTAAACCGTTTTCATACTGATCAGTCAGAACAACCTTTAGAAAATAAGAGACACTTAGATTGGAGAAAGTGACAAATGGGCTTTATCTTTAATAATAAAATAATGTCTCATTTCAGTGAACAAAAGGATAGGAACATCTTTCTGAGACTGCCGATCAACCATTTACCAAACTGGGGTCTCTCGTAATATTAATATGAATAATTATATAAGAAAAAAAAAAGAGCGTGAAAAATACTACCAACTAACGCTGGGACTTGCCTGTTATGATCTGTAACTTAAGGATATATAAATTAACTTATATATGGTTTCAATAGTCAAAATAGCTAATGAAAGTAGAACATTATATACAACAATGAGGAGACAAAGTTCTTTGGTTATGTAATGAGAAAACGAGCACTGGAAAATATTGTGACGACTGGAAAGATCATTTGTAGAAGAGGCAGAGGCAGACCAAGGGAAATGATAGAGATGGCTTACGACAGTGGCATGGAAGAATATCATCAGTAGAATTGATCCAGAACACGAGACCGAGATCTGTGGCAAGGCATGAATGCCTTCGCCAGCTGGCAAGGCACTTGATAATAATGGTTGTGTCAAACAGAGACAAAAATAAACTATTCACTATAATTAAGACTTTAAAAAGATAACTTGTTTTAAGAGTAAGTTGTATGTGTGTTTTTTCTTTTTAATTATTATTTTAGTGTTCATAACACTGCTATCAACTGCCATTTTTACTGATTACATGAAACAGGTCTTAATGTAGTAAATACTTCTTGATCTAATCCAACGGCACATCAAGTTAAGTTAATTGTAAATGCTACAAATGGAGACACTGGATCCAATATTAACAGTGTAGACTGTAGTGTACTACTACTACTATTATTATGTCTTGGAAACTGACATATTGTTTGCCATAGCAAGCGCCACAGTGGATTGGACAGATTAGCAGTATGCTGTAACAGCAGAAGGCAAGGTATAGTGCCAGGAAGGGGCAGAGGCCTACCAGCGTGAATATGAGTTACAGGATATAAGTGACATGTCAAAGTTTCAAAGCTGATTCCAAGTCGAAGTCAAGTGTTCTCTGCTGTTCTAATCTGAGATTAGCTGGCTGGAGCTGACTGTCTGGTCTGCATCTAAAATTCGGCTCTCCTTTGAACTTACCCCTAAAATGGCGGCCATATTATGATGCCGTCCGAAAGAGAGCTAAATTGGCCAATTTCTGGCCATAAAAAATCCCCAAAAATCCGAATGGGGCTCAGCTCTATTAAAAATATATGTGCCGGCTCCGTATAACGAAACAAATGCTCTAACAGGGCCTCGACGATACATTACTTGCGGACCTGCTTCTGAGAGTCTGCCCTCACCGCCGACTGTATCTCTCGCGCCGCTACGCGCAGCGCGGATGGGGACTAAACTAGATGGCTGGGACTCACGAGCAGCAGCTACCGCATCTCCTGCAACTCCGATTACTTTACTCGTGAGTCCCAAGCACCTAGTTTAGCTCCCCATCCACGCCGCGCGTAGCGGCACGGGGGATACACGCAGCGATGGGTTTAATCGTGTATTGCGCATGCCGACAAGTCTGACATCTACCGCTGCTAAATCCTCTAATCAGAAGAACACAGTATTGCTAATCGGCTTTCATCGTCTGTAATGTCTAGAAATTGTCAACAGTCGCTAATATCGTCTGCAGAAACGCTCGAAATTGTCAACGGTCGGTATTTATCGTCTGCTACTACCGTGTACAATGTTGATATTGATTGTCAAGTAATCATAGTTTTGCCGCGATCTGTTCCTTGGCAGAAAGTCCGTATTTTAGATATACATATACGTGAACACCGTTCGGATATTTTTGGACATTTTATGGCCAGAATGTGTTATGGCCGCCATTTTGGGGGTAAGTTCAAAGGAGAGCCTAAAATTCTATCTTAGATAGTATTATCTGTTGCACAAGCCAGTAAATTAATGTTAATTGTTATTACCGTGAGAGTAATGATCCAACAGCCTCCCTGCGACTGCCAGCCATAGTATCCTCACCTAAACGACGACAGCAAATAGCAACAATAATAAACTACAAGAAATCAGAATGCGAACTGAAGAAGTTTCACTGGAAGGTCACCACACTTCTATGGTGCGTTTCATCAAATCCTAGTTTTTGAAATCTCTTTCTCACTGTTATCATCAAGTGCCTTGTCGACAGACGTGGGATCAGGGAACGATACCTGCTACTGCCCAGGACCACACGACGGGCTACTAAACCAAGACCAAGATACGCGAGGGACAGGCATCGCACGGAAACTCAACCCACCGGAAGTACAAGCACAGGGAACCCATCTCTCTCATCCTAACACGCGATCTGTCGGTCTCACTCTTCCGACCTCACTTTCAAATCTCTTGGCACATTCGAGCAATCAATTCTCCTCTTTTTAGCAAAAAAAAAAAAAAAACTGGCTGCTAACAATAGATTGTGACGGTGCTAGTTGTCCTGAAAAGGAACAATGTGTGTTGACGGAGCTTTGAGGTGGTAGTTGGCTCGAAACCGGGGGTGTTTCAGAACAGAATATAAAGATGGCAGACCAACAAGGTAGATCCCATATACTCTGTTCAACCTCGAAAAAGAAATTACAGTTAGGGCACCCATAGCGGTTACACAAGCCAGGTGAAACCTACAGTCCTTTGCATGAATGATTCTCCTCGTGGTCCTATAGGCGTTCACTGACTTTTGTTACAGAATGAGTACCGGTTCTTTATTAACATCCTACCCACAGGTGACGTCACAGGACAGCCCAACATTTTAGAGGGTGGTAAGACCAGGTTTCCCGGCTTTCTGGTGCTTGTAACGACCCTAAAACATCTAGATCTGCCCCTAACTACAATCCACCTACGTCCCACGAGAAAGTGCAGCCTAGGTCCCACGACTGCATGCAGCCTATCTACCACCCCCTGAAATATTAGACAGTCCGGTGACCTGGGGATTTCCCCTAATTGGGGTAGAGTATTAATAATGCACCAGGTTGCCGATTGCTCCGTATAAATAAATATCACTGTCCAGAGATGGATGAACAACAAGAACTTTCTGCTAGAGTTTACAATCAGTGAACATGAACAAGAACAAGAATGAGTATTATTACTGTGCAGTTAAATGAGGATTGAGCCCCTTCCCTACCCCATGAACAGTGTTGAGGTGGGCTTTTTGAGAGTTGCTTTTGTTGGATTCTCATCCATGAGGTGGTAATCCTACAGACAGTAAGCCTGAACCACCATCATCTTTTTTTTCTTCTTGCCTCTTCCTCTCTCACCCACACACACACACACACACACACACACACACCCACACCCACACACACGTGCATGCACATGCATGGGCACACACACTGTTAGATACAAACAGCTAGTTAGTCGACAGATTATCCTCATTGCACGTCGAACCGCTCAGTCCATAAGTGCTCGGATCCCCTCCTCAGTAAATCCTGCAGCTAGTAGCGGCTAACGACACCAGTTCTGTGTTGGTTTATTCTTCTTCTTTGACTACCCGTGTAGTGTTCTTATTTGGCGACACACTGTTTGATATGTTGTTCTTGCAGTCTGACCATGGTTGCAGATTAACAGTTCTCAGTTTTTTCACGCAAACATCTTAACTCTCTTAGCGCATTCAGTATATCAGCCTGGTCCATGGCTTGTCTGGCTTTCACAGTAGCCTTACCTGCAAGCCTATCAGCTTGCTCGTTTCCTTGTACACCCACATATCCTGGCACGAAAATGAAACTAATCCTTGTCAGCCATGAATTCTGCAGAGCCACCAACCACTGCCTTCGGACATAGCCCTTCTCTATCTTCCTGAGCATACTCATTGAGTCACTGAGAAAGCATGCCCCAGTGAAAGTCTGTGTCTCTAGCTATGTTACTGCTTTAATTCCAGCCATGACCTCCATATTACACACACACTTGACGACACACACATACACGCACCGACACATACATGTGCTTATCACATGCATAGATATACATACATATGCACTCACATACTAATGGCATCCGCCAGTCCCGTGGGACTATGGAGATGTGCCGCTGGCTTTGGGAACAGCATCTGCTGTGACTGTAAAGTCCGATGCGGGAATGGCAGCCTTTGCCACACAGGATACACACAAAAGCAGATACTCCCTCGTTGTGAGACAGTTTTACTCTCCGGTGTCTCCTCTCCACAGCTCGTTGTGTTCGGTTTCTTTCAAAATGTGACAGTCCGTCTTTCACTTTCTGTCTCCATAGTAGTCGACCTGCAGCTGATTTTTCTCATGTCTCTGTGCCTATGTAGGTATCTATTAGGTCACGTTTGCATACATCTTTATAGCGCAGCTTTGGCCTTCCTGTGGGTCTATTTCCAGTTACCAATTCACCATATAGGAGATCTTTTGGAATACGACCATCCTCCATGCGGGAGACATGTCCCAGCCAGCGCAGTCGTCTTTGCTTCAGTATACAATACATTGATGGTACTTTTGCTCTTGTGAGCACACATTCGTTGGAGACAAGGTCTCGCCATAATATACCTAGGATGCGTCTCAGACAGCGCATATGGAAGGTATTCAGTCTTTTTTTCCTGTGGAGCATAGAGAGTCCAGGATTCGCAGCCGTACAGTAATGTGCTCAGGACACAAGACTCATAAACTTTCATTTTTGTATTATCGGTTAGCTTTTTGTTTGACCAGACTCTCTTTGTGAGATTTGCAAACATAGCAGAGGCCTTTCCTATACGTTTGTTTAGTTCTGCATCCAGAGAATGATTGCCTGAGATACGTGAGCCTAGGTACTCAAACTCATTTACAGCCAGCAGCTGATGGTCATACACACTAATGTTTGATGGATTTCCAACATTCAATCCCATCACTTGTGTTTTCTTCAGACTTATGGTAAGCCCAAATTCTTTGCAAGCATTTGCAAAGCGATTCATCAGGATCTGCAGATCATCCTCTGAATGTGCCACAATGGCTGCATCATCCGCAAACAGAAAATCCCTGAGGCATCTCGTGTGCACCTTCGTCCTTGCACGTAGCCTGGACAGATTAAAAAGATTGCCATCTGACCTCGAACGGAGGTATATCCCCTCAGTTTCTGTCCCAAATGCACGCCTCAATAATGCGGTAAAAAAGATGCCAAACAGCGTGGGAGCCAGAACACATCCTTGCTTTACTCCATTTCGAATCTGGAAGGGTCGAAATGATGAATCCTCATATATTATGGTCCCCTTCATATTCCCATGAAAGGATTTGATTAGGCTCACTAGTTTAGGTGGGCATCCATATTTTTCAAGGATCGCGAATAGACCATCTCTGCTGACATAGTCAAAGGCCTTAGTGAGATACTCACATACACATACTAAAAAACACACAGACACATTGACATACCAACATTTCAGTACTGTAAGACAGTTTTTAAGGCTGTTAATGGTGAGCAAACATTTTGTTTTATTTTCACTGGGCCGTAATTTTTAATATTTTTTTCATCACTGTAGATAATATTAAAATATTCATTGTTATGTAGCCAGTCCTTGGAGAACGTTGCTCTCCTCATCATCTGTCCAAAAGAAACGGTCTAATGTAACAGTTCTCCTGCCTAGTGCCCATTTAAACCCAAGGTGTCTCTTATATCCTGTGGACATCTTCAAGATGGTCCACCCCTGCCCCTCTTTCCTCTATACCTTCTGCTGTTATTCTTTTCAGTCCACCCCTGCCCCTCTTTCCTCTATACCTTCTGCTGTTATTCTTTTCAGTCCACCCCTGCCCCTCTTTCCTCTATAACTTCTGCTGTTATTCTTTTCAGTCCACCCCTGCCCCTCTTTCCTCTATACCTTCTGCTGTTATTCTTTTCAGTCCACCCCTGCCCCTCTTTCCTCTATACCTTCTGCTGTTATTCTTTTCAGTCCACCCCTGCCCCTCTTTCCTCTATACCTTTTGCTGTTATTCTTTTCAGTCTGCCATGACACTTTCCAGGATAATTTCCTTGTTATAATAATGTAGATTTCCTTTGCTTTTCACACCCATAGGGCTTTAGACTATTATTTCCTCAGTCTTTGGCAACTTCTTAGATTGCTAGGGGGAAAAAAATACGTACATAAAATAAAAACTCATGAATTCAGATGAAAATGTGTTTATTAACTATACATATGAAAATATCAAACAAGACACATGGTAGCAACCAGTACTGCATTTTAACCCAATGTGAGCAGAGAGAGAGAGAGAGAGAGAGAGAGAGAGAGAGAGAGAGAGAGAGAGAGAGAGAGAGAGAGAGAGAGAGAGAGAACGAACGAACGAACAAACAAACTTTATTTTCAAAGGGTTACAATTTGGGCACCCAGGCCGGTCTGACATTCGGCCCTTCTAAGCACTCATTTTTCAGAGTACCAATGCCTGTTATCAATAATGCATGTTATGAATATAATAAAGAAATATAAATTATAGAATAATGCATACACACATCATGTGTACACAATCGTACACACTCACACATACGTATACATACTCCTACGCTCTCATACATGCATACTCATATACAGACATAGTAATAGTACACACATACATCTACATACATACACAAACATAAAACACATACACATACATAGACATTAATGCACAAACAGAAAACACACACACAGAGAGAGAGAGAGAGAGAGAGAGAGAGAGAGAGAGAGAGAGAGCGCAAGAGAGAGAGAGGGGGAGAGAGACAGATAATTCTGTATACCTCACTAGAACATATGCCATCAGCTAACCCACAAATCATCCTATCCTTTGCTATAGCTTGTAACTTTTTGGTCTGCATGTAAATAATGAGATAAGCCATTAAAAAAAAAGATGCGCAATATATTGCATTGTTTTTTTTTTTTAAATCTAAATCTATTATACGAAATGTATTTGTATAATATTTATTTTATTATTTATTTTGCTTTTCATTTTGAATAATTGGTGCTAGAAACTTCACTTCTTTGTCTTAAAAATTAGGATCAGCAATATCTGTTCTCTTCTTTCCTAAAATATCCTCCTCCCATTGTGACAGCTGTTCTACGAAGCCTCGATTTGGCCTCATTGCACTACAACATTTCTTGACATGCTTGTAGGCTTCCTGAAAACATAAAACATTATTAAGTAAGGAAGAAGAAGAACAGGCGTCATCAGTCGTTTTACACTTGTGGAGCTTTTGAGGAGGAGATCGGAGCACCTATGGACCTGTCCGGAGTACTGTGATGATACTTTTCTAATCACGAATCACTAATCACTAATAAAAAATATTTAATATATTGCACAGAAGAGAAGAAAACATGGAATGATTGACTTTCAAACCCACCAAGTCTGCACAACGAGCGACAAACACCCTGTGATGCAAAGATCCATCATGGGCACAAGTACCAGACAGAAAATATGTAGGGCCCCTGATGACTGCAGGAGTGGGTGCTTAAAAAAAAAACAAAAAATGTCATCCCAAAAGGGGGTGAAGTTTTCTTTTCTGTAATAAAAATGACTGACTGATGTTTGACCCATCCAGAACCACACAACGAGTGACAAACACCCGGTGATACAGTGTTTAATTTAACAGTAACACTGGTAGCCAGGTTATTGTGCACTTCTTTAATTTATTGTGACAGTCAGTATAAGTAAACTTTCAGTGGAGTTATATCCCTTTGAATAATTTTTTTCCCTTTTACATCCCTTACATCATTTTTTTTAATTACCTTGAAAGTAGAGTGTAAGATAGGGGCACTAGAGGAGGTTGTTACTTCATTGGTTAGAATTGGAGGACTGACAACATGTCAAATTTTAACCCTGAGTTATGCCCCGAGTCACTTCTTCATCACTCCAAACGGGTAGCAGTAGCACTAACTATAAGAAGAACTGCTCTAGGACGCTCCTACCTCTCCACCCCAGCCCATGACTCAGGGGCCAGCTCTCACACCCTGTAAAAAATGTATTTGCAACAGAAAATTATGAGAGTCACCAGACACGCACTAAAATGGGACACTGAGGGGTTTAGCAAATAAGGGGGTAAAAAAAAAAAAGGTAAGTAAAGGTCCCTTTTCCACACCTTTAGGTGTATAGGGCTAGACCTATATTTCTATAGACCAACTGGCACAAGATGAGTAATGTGGTCAGCATCACGCTAAGAAATGAGGAGACCCAAGAGAAACTTATAGACTGGTGATAGAGTGGGATTTTGGGGTTTGTCGGTGGCTAATAAAATGGCTATCAGGTAAACACAGCCTAAAATGGGTGGCAGCATTGAAATGTCCTGAGGAGTAAAAAGCAGCCATGCACAGCACCCTTCACTTTCCCCTTTGTAAAAATGTGGGTCCAGCCAAACCAAAATTGTGGCATTCTGCCCCATTTATAAGACCTTTATATACAATAAACAAAAAGGCATGTATTGATTGGCATAGAAAGATGTAGAAAGGTTGCAGGACATATCAGCCAACATAAACATCGCAAATTAAAATTACCATGCTAGAAACTGAACCTATCACCTTCAACTGAGGATAGCACCTTGTTGTAGAGTAAGTGTACTAAGGTGCATGACTAACTAGAGAACTCCAAAAAAAGGTGGCTTCATTAACCATGTCTATTGTACAGTCTGACCAACAAATAAAGAAAATAGACAGAATTTGTATCAAACAAGTGATATGACCCCAGTGGTTAAATAAATTCATATTAACCAAACACAGGTTGAATAACAAACACTAGAACAATAATAAACATACTGGACAATAAAGTTGTGTTAAGAATACAATTAACATTTAAGAAAGAGATTTGATTGGTTGGTTTTATTAAACGGTGTAGCTAAAACCTGCAAAAAGTCGAACAAATCCATCACTCAAGCCACCCGAGAAGCGCAAAACAAATACAGAAAACAACGACACTAGGTTACAACCTGGTATCAGTGAGACGACAAAATAAGAAGAGGAAGAGAAGTTCCATCAAAAAACCTCTAAATTGCTTGTAAAACTATAAGGTGTCAGTACGCACACACTAACACACTGAAACAGTCACAGACCTTTCATAATCAACCAAGCAATTCACCAATGGAAGAATGCCTTGTGATGCCCTGTCACACAGGACATACCGCATGAGGAGAATTTAGCAGAACAAAAGTTAGACCAAGAACTAGATAGAAAGATAACATCTAAGAAATTCTTATCTTCATGTAGCAGGTCATTTACAGAACGTGGCTCTCATTTCAGCCAGTGTGAAAGAAATTCGGCTTCCCAGCAGCTCTCCCACCATGTACACTTTCCTACCCAAAGTGTCCCCCTTTACAACTTTTGCCCATCTTTGTGTGGGATGGTTCCTGCCTCTTTACCCGGTACTGTTCTCCCTCCTCCCAACTGTTCCTTCCGATCGACCATGGCTCTTGATACAGCACCAAACAGTTGCATTTCTAAGACAATATGATGTTTACAAGCCGATTTTTCTTGATGCTCATACAGAAAAACTCTACAAATGTGAAATTAAAAAAAAAAAATTGTGTATAATCGAGGCAGCCAGAATACTCAAGAACAAGAACACAATATCTCCCACACAGAAGTAGAAGAAATCAAAGAAGAAGAAGCAGAAGAAAAGGAGAAAGAAGAAGATGAAGCAGAACAAGAAGATGAAGAAGAAGATGAAGAAGAAGAAGAAGACGAAAAAGAAGAAGAAGAAGAAGAAGAAGAAAAAGAAGGAGGAGCAGCAGAATGAGAAGAAGAAGGAGGTGGAGAAGATGAAGAAGAAGAAGGAGGAGTAGCAGAATGAGAAGACAAAAAAGGAGGATGAGAAGAAGAAGGAGGAGGAGGAGAAGAAGAAGAAGAAGAAGGAGAAGAAGAAGAAGGAGGAGGAGCAGAATGAGAAGAAGAAAAAGGAGGAGGAGCAGAATGAGAAAAAGAAGAAGGAGGAAGAGAAGCAGAAGAAGGAGGATGAGAAGAAGAAGAAGGAGGATGAGGAGGAGGAGGAGGAAAAGAAGAAGAAGAAGGAGGAGGAGAAGAAGAAGAAGAAGAAGAAGAAGAAGAAGAAGAAGAAGAAGAAGAAGAAGAAGAAGAAGAAGAAGAAGAAGAAGAAGAAGAAGAAGAAGAAGAAGAAGAAGAAGAAGAAGAAGAAGAAGAAGAAGGAGGAGGAGAAGAAGAAGAAGGAGGAGAAGAAGAAGAAGAAGAAGAAGGAGGAGAAGAAGAAGAAGAAGAAGAAGAAGAAGAAGAAGAAGAAGACGAAGAAGAAGAAGAAGAAGGAGGAGGAGGAGGAGAAGAAGAAGAAGGAGGTGGAGAGGATGAAGAAGAAGAAGGAGGAGGAGCAGAATGAGAAAAAGAAGAAGAAGGAGGAGAAGAAGAAGAAGAAGAAGAAGCCACCAAATATGACCCAAGCCGTTGTCCCTAATGCTTACACTGAGTGTCCATTTGTTGGTGTACATGATTACTGCGATGACCACGGTGACGGCCCTGCTGATCCCTATAGTGTCAAAAACAAGCACGGCGAAAAGCTCATCAAAGTGGTAATCTGAAATGGGTTTAGCCACTCAGTACAATGCAAAGAACTATATGCAAAGCTAGTCATCAGTCAGTTAATTGGGTGTCAGGTCCACAATGAAGGCTGGTTGCAACAGATCTCAGCAATCTTAGTCTAAAGCCCTGACTTCCTTCTTTAACAAAACAAAACAAAAAGTAAAGAACTATTTTATTTATCAATCTTCTTCTTCTTTCGTTCACTTGAAACAGATGACGTATATCTGCAATGTTGTCTCTAGTATGAACTTCAATGTCTGTTGTAATTCACTCAGCAACCCGTAAAGTTTGGCTTGAACTGGCATTTCTCTTGGCCACAAGTTTTGCCTTGATATGTTGTGTTTGGGACAGTCTAGGAGGATGTGATCTGTTGTCTCAGGTGCCAATACACATGTGTGCTTGGCTGATTTGACAATTTTAAATTTTGTGTACTTGTGGTTGCGAAGTCGACTGTGTCCTGTTCTAAGGCGTAGAATAATAACTTGCTCGTCTATCTATAAAATGGTAATCGTCTTGTGCCTGTTTTGGTGGCTTTCTGATTGATTTGATTATTCTTTTCTTCTGATGGTAAGAAACTGGTACATCAGGTTTTTCTACATTTGCAACCTTCTTAGCTTGTTTTTCAGGTCTTTCATTGCCAGTAACTCCACAGTGGGATGGTATCCATTGCAAAGCTACCTTACTATTTAACAATCAATATTTGATGTTATCCATTTGTATATCCTAGCACATCAGCTAAAACCATCTGTGCTCTGTCCTACAATGCAGCAGCCAGCTCAGTGTCTCATACACCCAGTTTGACTTGATGGATGATGTGGTTAAAATCCTGGCGATCACTTTTACTTCCAAGGTTACCAGGTGTCCCATTTGAGTCTTTGCTGACCTTGGAACTAAAATTAACTATAATAAAAATCACTGCTAGTGTCAGTTCTTCTTCTTCAGTTATCTCTGGTCATGCGCATAATGAATTTTTGGCCATAAACTGGGACGTCAGCTCAAGGTCTCTTAGGTTTCCCCAAAGCTTACTTGTCAGGTCTACTGCGTGTGGCCACATGTTACTTCACAACTCTGCCAGGAGAGGACAGTCGTGCAAGACATGTTCTGTAGTCTGCGCAGCTGAAAGACACTGGCAGGAAGCTGTTTGGCCTAATCTATTCTAGTGTTTGTTGAGTCTACAGTGCCCAGCGTGTAAGCGAAAAACTTGGTCTGTTCTGTTCAGGTTACTGAGGAAATCTTTTTTCATGATTAAAACCTGCGTTTGTTTTCAGTTCAAACATATGATCTTTGGGCTGAGAGGCAAGTGTCTAGCCAATGCATGACTGTGGCTTCAATTGTCTTTCTTTCCCTAAGCAATTGTAAAGTGGTCCTCATGAATGGTTGGACAATTGGTGAAAAGTTACGTGGAAGTGGAGCAGATGTGGTTTTATAGATGAATGATGAGAATATCCTCATCAACACACCCTGTACAGAACATCGCTCTCATCACAGCACGCCTGAAAGTCTCTCTTTCTATAGCTGATTCTTCAGCCCAATGTGCCTTCACAGCTAATACATCTTCAAAGTCTGGTACCTACCTTTCTTGAGGTCTTCCTCTGCCTCTTTTCTGGAAACTCATTCACTCCAGGCCACCATGAGATTCAAGCAATACCCCAGCTTCCAGGCCACCATGACATTCAAGCAATACCCCAGCTTCCAGGCCACCATGACATTCAAGCAATACCCCAGCTTCCAGGCCACCATGAGATTCAAGCAATACCTCAGCTTCCAGGCCACCATGAGATTCAAGCAATACCCCAGCTTTCAGGACAGAATCTTGTTTATGAGCCAAATGTCTTTGATGCTCAAATCCTATTGGATAGTGGCTCTCAACCTTCCTAATATAGCGACCCGTTAATACAGTTCCCTCATGTTGTGGCGACCTGTTAATACAGTTCCCTCATGTTGTGGTGACCCGTTAATACAGTTCCCTCATGTTGTGGTGACCCGTTAATACAGTTCCCTCATGTTGTTGCGACCCGTTAATACAGTTCCCTCATGTTGTGGCAACCCGTTAATACAGTTCCCTCATGTTGTGGCGACCCGTTAATACAGTTCCCTCATGTTTTGGCGACCCGTTAATACAGTTCCCTCATGTTGTGGCGACCCGTTAATACAGCTCCCTCATGTTGTGGTGACCCGTTAATACAGTTCCCTCATGTTGTGGTGACCTGTTAATACAGTTCCCTCATGTTGTGGTGACCCGTTAATACAGTTCCCTCATGTTGTGGTGACCCGTTAATACAGTTCCCTCATGTTGTGGCGACCTGTTAATACAGTTCCCTCATGTTGTGGCGACCTGTTAATACAGTTCCCTCATGTTGTGGTGACCTGTTAATACAGTTCCCTCATGTTGTGGTGACCCGTTAATACAGTTCCCTCATGTTGTGGCGACCCGTTAATACAGTTCCCTCATGTTGTGGCGACCTGTTAATACAGTTTCCTCATGTTGTGGCGACCTGTTAATACAGTTCCCTCATGTTGTGGTGACCCGTTAATACAGTTCCCTCATGTTGTGGTGACCCGTTAATACAGTTCCCTCATGTTGTGGCGACCTGTTAATACAGTTCCCTCATGTTGTGGCGACCTGTTAATACAGTTCCCTCATGTTGTGGTGACCTGTTAATACAGTTCCCTCATGTTGTGGTGACCCGTTAATACAGTTCCCTCATGTTGTGGCGACCCGTTAATACAGTTCCCTCATGTTGTGGCGACCTGTTAATACAGTTTCCTCATGTTGTGGCGACCTGTTAATACAGTTCCCTCATGTTGTGGTGACCCGTTAATACAGTTCCCTCATGTTGTGGTGACCCGTTAATACAGTTCCCTCATGTTGTGGCGACCCGTTAATACAGTTCCCTCATGTTGTGGCGACCTGTTAATACAGTTCCCTCATGTTGTGGCGACCTGTTAATACAGTTCCCTCATGTTGTGGTGACCTATTAATACAGTTCTCTCATGTTGTGGCAACCCACAAACAATTATTTTCCTTCATGACTTCATATGTGTCTTCCAATGGCCTCAGGTGACCCATGCAAAAGGGTCGTTTGACCCCCCCAAAAAAAGAATCAAGACCCGCAGGTTGAAAACTGCTGCTACAGGATGTAGGAAAATCCCCTCACAAATAAAACAAGTAATAAAGATGTCTTGAAAGAAAATAACAGTGAAAGACAGAGAATAAAGTGGTTTGGCCATCTGGTAAGAAGGCAGACAGACTAAACTGTATATGAGACCTTCTTACAACAGAACATCTCAGTGGAAGGTCAGAGGAAGACCAATGAAGATATGGATAGACAGCCTAGCTGAAACCTGCAGAAATAATGACAAATCAATCAACCAAACCACTGAGAAGTATAAGACAGAAAACTGACATTGGGCTACAATCTGTTAGCAACCCTATTCAAGATTAAAGATCATTTTTGATTGTTTGTTAGTCTTCTTTGCACAAATTTGCACAGGAACATTATCATGAAGCAAGAAATGTTCTGTTACTCTCACCAGTAAAGGCACATGCAGCGTTGAAATGGCTGTACAAATCTTCTTCGTTGTCATCATTTACTTGGATGTGCAGCAAATGTGGGTTTGGTTCGGTAAACCTAAAAGTGCAATTGAAAGAACAGAAAAATAAAATGTAAAATATATATATATAAGGGGCAGCGTTAGCGAACTCGCTTTCAAATCCAGCCCATAGCCGGTGTTCAAAACCAGGCGGTTTCCGGGGTTCACCCAGCCTCTAGGTAATAGGTATCATAGTTAACACTCTGGGGTAAATGGAGTAACGTAGCTGTAGCTATGGAGTTGTGTAGGAACTGCAACACAGGTGGACAGTTTCTTATCAGCTGTCTGTACTGGTGGCAGAGCACTAATGGTTTATAACCGTGTGCAATGATGCTGGTTCACATCTCCCAACTTTACATTTCATTTTACTTTATATATATATATATATATATATATATATATCATCATGTAGCAGGTCCTTTGCAGAACGTCGCTCTCATCACAGTCTGCCTGAAAGAAACTCGGTCTCTCGCCAGTTCTCCTGCCTCATATACTTTCATACTCAATGAGTCACTTTTATCTTGTGTCCATCTTCGTGTCGGTCGGCCCCTGCCCCTCCTTCCTGGTACCATGCCTTTTGCTACAGTTTTTTCCAATCCGTTGTGGCGCTTGATATGACCAAAATATTTCAGCTTCCGAGAAAGGATGCTGTTTATTAGCCAATCTTCCTTGATGTTCAGATCTTTTAAGATGTCAATATTTCTCCTCTTTTTTGTCCAAGATATTCTGAGAATCTTTCTATAGCATTTCAGCTCAAAAGCCCCTATTCTCTTTCTTAAGGACTGAGAGATAGTCCACGACTCACATCCGTATGTAGCCACAGGGAAGATGCATGCTCTCAAAATTCTAATTTTTATCTCCTTGCTGGTGCTTAACCATAGACTTTTAAGGCTGTTCAATCTTTGCATTGCTATGGCCATCCTCCTTTTAATTTCTGTTGAACCGTCTCCATTGTTGTATAGATCCTAGATATTCAAAGTTTGTGACATTTTCAATATATATATATATGAAAGAGCTGACAGGTTGGCTGGATCCGCTATCACTACCGACGGTCAGCCTATGGATCACGCTGATATTATCAATGCCCTCAGAGAAATGGGAAGGATAGAGGACTTTGGTGGCAGTGAATCCACATCACTCGCCAGAATGGCAGACTTGGGAATTAAGATCGGCACAGCAAAAAACGAGACGCACACCAGCTACGCCAGAAGACTTGTTAATCAACATAGAACTGGTACTATTAGCCATCGGACGTTGGGGTTCATACTGAGGGGAGGATCTGAGCACCTATGGACATGTCCGGAGTGCAATGATGATAACCCAACTAACTAACTAACTTACTAACTAACTAATATATATATATACATATACAATAAAAGCTGTTTTCACAACTTTGGTGTATTGGGTATATGATGCTGAACCTAGATTTATATATACCAATTGGCACTCAATGGGTGAAGCGCTCAACAATTTGCAAACTGCTTTACCTTCCAGAAAATTACCTGGTGAACCTAGGAGCCCAGGTCAATTTTGGGGTGGAAAACTGCATACGTGAAACTTGAGACTTCTGGGCTGACAAGCATTTGTCTAGCTGCAGTGCTACCACACTCCCTGAAAGGAAATGTAAAGTAAAAGACCCTTTTCCATGCCTTCGGGCGTATTGGGCATACAGTGCTAGACTTTTATTTTATAGACCACCTGGCACTCAGTGGGTGATGTGGTCAACTTCCCAGGACTTTACCTGGTATCTACTCAAGCCTGGCTGGGTTGACCTGGGACAAAAGTCATTTTTCTAAAAAGTCTAGCTCTGTTCAGATGAGAACCCATGACCTTGAAATTGATACGACCCTCAGTGCTGGATCCACATGTAATTCCTCTCATACAACCCTCAGTGCTGGATCCATATGTAATTCCTCTCATATGACCCTCAGTGCTGGATCCACATGTAATTCCTCTCATACGACCCTCAGTGCTGGATCCACATGTAATTCCTCTCATATGACCCCCAGTGCTGGATCCACATCTAATTCCTCATTCTCATATTCTTACAAATGTTGTTCTAGTCTATCAACATTTGTTCATCAATGGTCTTTAGAATATTTCCTTTGTCTAGTACGAGTGTTCCCATACACAGCCAAGGCTATTGTAGCCTGGAAATTCTGCTCTTTCATTCCCTCACACACCTGCACATCCGGAGAGTATATC
Organism: Candidula unifasciata; assembly: GCA_905116865.2. Lineage (NCBI taxonomy): Eukaryota > Metazoa > Mollusca > Gastropoda > Stylommatophora > Geomitridae > Candidula > Candidula unifasciata. Next base: position 521,734 of record CAJHNH020005746.1, on the reverse strand, counting down.
CATATGAGTCCCTGTTATGTTGATATGGCTGATGTTAGGTATCCACCCATGCCACACTTGTCTTTTTTTATCCTTTCGCATTACCGACAGAATCAGACACCGTAATTCCTCTGGTAACTCTTTTTTGCTACTTTCCACCTCAGAACTGGAGTGGCTGCCTCCACCTCCATCCTCATGCTTTAATTTTCAGATATATAGTCGTATATAAACTCATCATACAAATTTATACTCCTACTCCTACTTATCAAAACATAAGCTGTATCCATACTTACATAGTCTCTGCTTCGACACAGCAGTTGATGTGTCCTCGTATCTTCATATCTTTCTGGACCTGTGGGGAATTCCCCTGTCTCCAGTTTCCCAGATACAACAAGCCAGGTAATATTTCCAGTGGGTAAGTTTTGATTTCATCTAGTTCCTGTCAAAAAGATATTGAGATAACCATTTACTAATGTTATAAGTTTTGATTTCATTTAGTTCCTGTCAAAAATATATTGAAACAACCATTTATTAATTTTATAAGTTTTGATTTCATCTATTTCATGTCCCAAAAAATGAGATAAGTATTTAATGATGTTATAAGTTTTGATTTCATCTAGTTCCTGTCAAAAAGTTTTTGAGATAACCATTTACTGATGTTATAAGTTTTGATTTCATCTAGTTCCTGTCAGATATTGAGATAACCACTTACTGACGTTATAAGTTTTGATTTCATATAGTTCCTGTCAAAAAATGAATCAGACAACCATATTAGTAACTGTTAGAAAGCTTTGGTATTTTTCTAGATCCTGATCAACAGATATGACAGATAAACCATTAACTGATGTTTATCTTGAAAAAAACCAACTGACTACTTAATAAGAACCTGACTATCAGAAGGAGACAATGATTATATTCTTTGGTCATGTGATGAGTAGGAGATTCTGGAGAAAAATACTTGATTTGTGGAAATTGGAGGTGAAAAGAGATAGAGGGAGACCAAGAGAGAAGATGCTGGGACAAATCCTACATCATGATATGGAAGAAGCGTCTGGGTCAGAATCTGACTGAAAGTACACAGGACCATTTGTTATAGAATGAATGTGGAAGCCACATGGCTTTGAACTGGATGGAATATCATTTGTTCCATAACTGATAGCGAAACGTAAATGAGACAAAAAAGTTGTGGATAGACACGACATAAACACCACACAGCATGTATTTATGAAGATCATCTGTGAAAGAAAGGTGACTCACTTAGATAGACAGAAGGTTGCCCATAAAACACGACTACCAACACCACCATCATGGATTCTTTGAAAGACATCTGTGTCAGGACTGGACTGAAAGTACTGACACAGAAGGGTCGTGGATAGAACACAACTACCAACACCACACAGCAATGGATTAATGGAAGATCATACATGTATCAGGGAGACTAAAAGTAGACAGAAGGTTGGCGATAGACAACTACTCCAAACACCACCGGCATGTTATTATGGAAGATCAATCTGGTCAGAACTGACTAAAAGTACACAGGACAGAAGATTGTGCATAGACATGAATACTAATGCCACACGGCTTGGACTATGGAATGTTGTTTGTTCCAGAACTGATCGAAAGTAAATGAGACAGAAAGTTGTGGATAAACTCGACTACCAACACCACACAGCATGTATTATGGAAGATTATCTGTGTCAGAACTGAATGAAAGTACATGAGACAGAAAGTTGTGGATAAACACGACTACCAACATCACACAGCATGGATTATGGAAGATCATCTGCGTCAGAACTGACTGAAAGTACATGAGACAGAAGGTTTTGGATAGACACGACTACTAACACCACACAGCATGTATTGTGGAAGATCATCTGTGTCAGAACTGACTGAAAGTACATGAGACAGAAGGTTGTGGATAAACACGACTACTAACACCACACAGCATGTATTATGGAAGATCATCTGCGTCAGAACTGACTGAAAGTACATGAGACAGAAGGTTGTGGATAAACACGACTACCAACACCACACAGCATGGATTATGGAAGATTATCTGTGTCAGAACTGACTGAAAGTACATGAGACAGAAAGTTGTGGATAAACACGATTACCAACACCACACAGCATGTATTATGGAAGATCATCTGCGTCAGAACTGACTGAAAGTACATGAGACAGAAGGTTGTGGATAGACATGACTACTAACACCACACAGCATGGATTATGGAAGATCATCTGCGTCAGAACTAACTGAAAGTACATGAGATAGAAGGTTGTGGATAGACATGACTACTAACACCACACAGCATGTATTATGGAAGATCATCTGCGTCAGAACTGACTGAAAGTACATGAGATAGAAGGTTGTGGATAAACACGACTACTAACACCACACAGCATGTATTGTGGAAGATTATCTGTGTCAGAACTGACTGAAAGTACATGAGACAGAAGGTTGTGGATAAACACGACTACTAACACCACACAGCATGTATTGTGGAAGATTATCTGTGTCAGAACTGACTGAAAGTACATGAGACAGAAGGTTGTGGATAAACACGACTACTAACACCACACAGCATGAACTATAAGAAGAAGAAGGGGAATGCTCTGACACTCTAACCTTTGTAGAAATAAAGGCAAAGCCAAATTTCCGGCAGCTGAACTAAACTTTGGATGCTGGGATAGTCGGATGTGATGACTGAAAGGTGCAAATATCACAGCCATGCTGTAAATGAGAACAGCACAATTACATCTTTAGATGAATGCAGAATAATAAGGATGTTGTAATTATGAAACTATGTTCATAACTAAAAAGTCACATATTCCAACCATGCAGGTAGAAAGTGACAAAATGAAAATTATTCCATGCAATCTAACTCTGTCAACTGAGGTGAGAAATAAAGTTCTTAGACTACTTCTTAGGCCTTTTTAGCTCCCAACGGAGCATAGGCCCTCAACCAGCTCACGCCAAGTCATTCTATCCTTCGCTATCGCATGCAGCTCCCCCCATGTCCTCCCTATCTTTATAACATCACTTTCTAGCTCCCTTCTCCGTGTATTTTTTGGTCTTCCATTATTTCTATGCCCCTGTGGGTTCCAGTACAAAGACATTCTAGTTACACTGTTCTCAGGATTTCTCAACATGTGTCCTATCCAATGCCAGCGTCTTGTCTTCACCTCTAGTTGGTCCACTGGAACTTGTTAGTTCTTTCCCAAAGCTCTACATTAGTGATTCTATCATACCATTCAATTCCCTCTGTTATGTGCAGGCTTCAATTAATGAATATTTGTAGAGCTACTAGAGGATTTCAAATAACAACCTTAAAACTGTGATAGAAATGACAAATGAAAAAATTTATTTAAAAAAACAGGTAACAAACATTGTTCCTCTTTAGTGCATGTCAAAGGTGAGGTGACCATCTTAAAACTGTTATCATCCCGGTGTGGGTTCCAGGGCTCTATTTTGAAAAGCAGACCCACTCGTCTCCCCCCCCCCCCCCCCGCCCCCACACACACACACACACACGACAAGTATGTCATAGGAGGGGATTAACTAGGAGTGTTTCATTCAAAGTCGAAGTGCATCTGCCAGAGAGGCAAGTAACCAACAGTCTGTATATAAATAAGCCAGATCTGTAAAATGGATTTGCATGCAAAACTCAGGTTCTGGATCAAGACCAAAGTCCAGAAGTGGATGAATAACCTGAACTTTCAGCCACAAATTTAATGTAATAACCACAATACAAAGCATATGCTAAAAGATCAGAGAGACACAGGCCTGAGGTAGACCAAGAACAGGATTGAAAGACAATATAAGAGAAACCTTTAAAACAGCCTGTGGCTGAAGTGATCAAAGAAGCAAAAGCAGAAAACTGTACCTCTATCGACATTTGAAGAGTAAAAGAGGAACTGAAGAATGAAAAGAAGGAAGAATAGGAGGATGTGAAAAGGGGAAGGAGAGGGAGAGGGATGAGAAAAGGGAGAGGGAAAAAAAGAAAAAAGCAGAAGAAGAACAAGGAAAAAGTTAAAGAACAAGAAAAGCAAGAACTATAAGAACTATAAGGAAGGAAGAGCAGAAGAAGAAAAGGGCAGGGAAGAAGAAAAAAGAAGATAGAGACTGAAATAATAAAAAAGGAATTGATGAATGAAGAAAGAAATGAATTAAAAAGGACTGAAGAAAATAAATAAAGAATAAATAAAGAAACAAGGAATGAATGAGGGGGAATTAAGCAAGGAAGGAATGAAGAATGGAATGAATGAAGGAAGATATTAATAAAAGGAAAGAATGAAGGAAGATAAACAAGAAGGAATGAAGGAAAGGAGGAAGGGAGAGAGGAAGGAAAGAATGAATGAAGAAAGGAATGAAGGAAAGGAAAAAAGGGAGGAATGAAAGAAGAAAGGAATGAAGGAAGGAGAAGGAAGGAAGGAAAGAATGAAAGAAGAGGGAGGAAGAAAGAAAGAAAAAGGAGGGTGGGAGAGAGGACAGGAAGGAAAGAAGGAAGGAAGAAAAGGAAGGAAGGAAGAAAGAAGGAAGGGAAGGAGAAGGAAGGAAAGAATAGGAAGGAGGGAAGGAAGGAAAGAATGAAGGAAAGGAATTAATTAGGAAGGAAGGAAGGAAGAGGAAGGAAGGAAGAAAGGAAAGGAATAGAGGAAGGAAGAATTGAAGGTTTGAAGGAAGGAAGCAATGAAGGAAAGGAAGGAAGGAATTAATTAGGAAGGAATAAAGGAAGGAAGGAAGGAAGGAAGGAAGGAAGAAATTAAGAAGGAAGGTCAGGAAGAATGGAAGAAGGAAAGAAGGAAGGAAGGAAAGGTTTGGAAGGAAAGGAAGGAAGGAATAAATGAAGGGAGGAATGGAATGAAGGGAGGAAGGGAGGAAGGAAAGGAAGGAAGGAAGAAAGGAATTAAGGAAGGAAGGAAAAACTAGGAAGGAATGGAAGGAAGGAAGGAAGGAAGGAAGAAGGAAGGAAGGAAGGAATGAAGGAAAAGAATGAAGGAAGGAAGGAAAGGGAGGAAGGAAGGAAGGAATTAAGGAAGGAATGAAGGAAGGAAGGAAGGAAGGAAGGAAGGAAAAGAAGGAAGGAAGGAAGGAAGAAGGAAGGAGGAAGGAAGGAAGGAACAGAAGGAAGGAAGGAAGAAGGAAGGAAGGAAAGGAAGGAAGAAAGGAAGGAAGGAAGGAAGGAAGGCCGGAAGGAAGAAGGGAAGGCAGGAAGGAAGGAAGGAAGGAAGGAAGGAAGGAAGGAAGGAAGGAAGGAAAGGGAAGGAAGGAAGGAAGGAAGGAAGGAAGGAAAGGGAAGGAAAGGAAGGAATGAAGGAAGGAAGGAAGGAAGGAAGGAAGGAAGGAAGGAAGGAAGGAAGGAAGAGAAGGAAGGAAGGAAGGAAGGAAGGAAGGAAGGAAGGAAGGAAGGAAGGAAGGAAGGAAGGAAGGAAGGAAGGAAGAAGGAATTTCAGGAAGGAAGGAAGGAAGGAAGGAAGGAACAGGAAGGAAGGAAGGAAGGAAGGAAGGAAGGAAGGATTAGGAAGGAAGGAAGGGAAGGAAGGAAGGAAGGAAGGAAAGGAAGACTCAGAAGGAAGGAAGGAAGGAAGGAAGGAAGGAAGGAAGGAAGGAAGGAACATGAAGGAAGAAGAGAAGGAAGGATTGAGGAAGGAAGGATCAGGAAGGAAGGAAGGAAGGAAGGAAGGAAGGAAGGAAGGAAGGAAGGAAGGAAGGAAGGAAGGAAGGAAGGAAGGAAGGAAGGAATAGAAGCCTTTATCATTCATTTACAACAAACAAAATGTTCAACAATACTTACCCTAGGAGTGTACAGAATTTTCTGGGTCCTCAGAAATGGGTACAAGGCAGAAAACTCCTCGTAACCTCCTATAACCCATAACAAAGAAAATCATAAATCTTTCAATCAAAGAATCACAGCTGTTGCCTAAGGAGGCAATAACGAAAATAACAAAATCCTAAGATGCCGGATACGTACAGTAAAATGTGCTGGATAGGGTAAATAAAAAAAAAAGCTACAAAAACTGGAACAAAGGAGAAACAGCATACCCAGTCTTTATCATTACCAGAAATCAAAATACTTATCAAGGGAAAATACCAGGAATTTCGGAGAGAGCAAACCAACAGTAATCATCCTCAAGACCCCATGAGCAGACTCAACAGAAAGCAGCATACAACAATTGTTTATGAACAGGACACTGCAGGCTCAACTACCACATGCATAAAATAAAGACTATACCATCCCCACAGTGTGCCTGTCAGACCGGACCACAAACACCTGAGCACATTCTGCACACCTGCCCACTCTACCTACAACTTCCAAAAGAAACCTGGCCTCAAGAGCAAAGTGTGCAGAGCAAGCTATGGGAAACCATGAAGGACCTGCTGCTGACATGCAAGTTTGTAGAGATCTGAGCATATGAAACTGATCGTAAAGAAGAAAAAGAAGAAGAAGAAGAAGAAGATGTCTGATCCGAGCATATAAAACCGATTGTAAAGAAGAAGAAGAAGAAGAAGTATACCAGATCGACTTGTATGCCAGATCGACTTGTATGCCAGATCGACTTGTATGCCAGATTAACTTGTATGCCAGATCAACTTGTATGCCAGATCAACTTGTATGCCAGATCGACTTGTATGCCAGATCGACTTGTATGCCAGATCGACTTGTATGTCAGATTAACTTGTATGTCAGATCGACTTGTATGCCAGATCGACTTGTATGCCAGATCGACTTGTATGCCAGATCGACTTGTATGCCAGATCAACTTGTATGCCAGATCGACTTGTATGCCAGATCGACTTGTATGCCAGATCGACTTGTATGCCAGATTAACTTGTATGCCAGATCAACTTGTATGCCAGATCAACTTGTATGCCAGATCGACTTGTATGCCAGATCGACTTGTATGCCAGATCGACTTGTATGTCAGATTAACTTGTATGTCAGATCGACTTGTATGCCAGATCGACTTGTATGCCAGATCGACTTGTATGCCAGATCGACTTGTATGCCAGATTAACTTGTATGCCAGATCGACTTGTATGCCAGATCGACTTGTATGCCAGATCGACTTGTATGCCAGATCGACTTGTATGCCAGATTAACTTGTATGCCAGATCAACTTGTATGCCAGATCAACTTGTATGCCAGATCGACTTGTATGCCAGATTAACTTGTATGCCAGATCAACTTGTATGCCAGATCGACTTGTATGCCAGATCAACTTGTATGCCAGATCAACTTGTATGCCAGATCGACTTGTATGCCAGATCGACTTGTATGTCAGATCGACTTGTATGCCAGATCAACTTGTATGTCAGATCAACTTGTATGCCAGATCGACTTGTATGCCAGATCAACTTGAATGCCAGATCAACTTGTATGCCAGATCGACTTGTATGCCAGATCGACTTGTATGCCAGATCAACTTGTATGCCAGATCGACTTGTATTCTCAGTGTTGTGGTTTTTTTTTCTCTGTATTTGTCTTGTGTTTCTTGGGTGGCCTGGGTGGCTGATTCTGTACTACAATTAATTATTTCATGTGTAGCATTGGTTGATTACACCACTTTTGGCTTGTTAGGCCAAACATCTGGAGAGGCAAGAAAAAACTGGCCTGGCTGGTGCCCCGTCCCCTCCCAGGCGAGCTACGGCCCTGTTAGCCAGAAACCTCATTGCTTCAGTTTCCAGTGTGCACCACAAGGAGATAGGGTTGACCTGGGTACTCTACAGGTCTTTGTCGGGCAACTTAATTTCACTTGTTGCCTCTCTGAAGAGAAGCTAGCCAACCTCAACATTGCTAGCTGCAGTGCCAAGTGCTTGTCAAGGTGTCTCAACATTGCTGGCAGCAGTGTCAAGCGCTTGTCAAGGTGTCTCAACATTGCTAGCTGCAGTGTCAAGTGCTTGTCAAGGTGTCTCAACATTGCTAGCTGCAGTGTCAAGCGCTTGTCAAGGTGTCTCAACATTGCTGGCAGCAGTGTCAAGCACTTGTCAAGGTGTCTCAACATTGCTGGCAGCAGTGTCAAGCGCTTGTCAAGGTGCCTCAACATTGCTGGCTGCAGTGCCAAGCGCTTGTCAAGGTGTCTCAACATTGCTGGCAGTAGTGCCAAGTGCTTGTCAAGGTGCCTCAACATTGCTGGCTGCAGTGTCAAGTGCTTGTCAAAGTGCCTCAACATTGCTGGCTGCAGTGCCAAGTGCTTGTCAAGGTGTGTCAACATTGCTGGCTGCAGTGTAAAGTGCATGACAAGGTATCTCAACATTGCTAGCTGCTGTGCCAAGTGCTTGTCAAGGTGTCTCAACACTGCTAGCTGCAGTGCCAAGCGCTTGTCAAGGTGTCTCAACATTGCTAGCTGCAGTGCCAAGCGCTTGTCAAGGTGTCTCAACATTGCTAGCTGCAGTGCCAAGCGCTTGTCAAGGTGTCTCAACACTGCTAGCTGCAGTGCCAAGCGCTTGTCAAGGTGTCTCAACATTGCTGGCTGCAGTGTAAAGTGCATGACAAGGTATCTCAACATTGCTAGCTGCAGTGCCAAGCGCTTGTCAAGGTGTCTCAACACTGCTAGCTGCAGTGCCAAGCGCTTGTCAAGGTGTCTCAACATTGCTAGCTGCAGTGCCAAGCGCTTGTCAAGGTGTCTCAACATTGCTAGCTGCAGTGCCAAGCGCTTGTCAAGGTGTCTCAACATTGCTGGCAGCAGTGTCAAGCGCTTGTCAAGGTGTCTCAACATTGCTGGCAGCAGTGTCAAGCGCTTGTCAAGGTGCCTCAACATTGCTGGCTGCAGTGCCAAGCGCTTGTCAAGGTGTCTCAACATTGCTGGCAGTAGTGCCAAGTGCTTGTCAAGGTGCCTCAACATTGCTGGCTGCAGTGTCAAGTGCTTGTCAAAGTGCCTCAACATTGCTGGCTGCAGTGCCAAGTGCTTGTCAAGGTGTGTCAACATTGCTGGCTGCAGTGCCAAGTGCTTGTCAAGGTGTGTCAACATTGCTGGCTGCAGTGTCAAGTGCTTGTCAAGGTGCCTCAACAGTGTTGGCAGCAGTGTCAAGTGCTTGTCAAGGTGCCTCAACATTGCTAGCTGCTGTGTCAAGTGCTTGCCAAGGTGTGTCAACATTGCTGGCTGCAGTGTCAAGCGCTTGTCAGTGTGTATCTATTATAAAAAATGTAGATCTACTTATATATTATTGCAAGAATGTTGATTTCTTGAGTGTTGAATTAAGAATCAACATTACAGCACTCGGGTACTCCCATAAGTGATCTATCTCCATTGTCAGCAGCAAGCAAAGAGTTCCAATTCCGGTGGCACGAGTAACTGTCTGATTGTATATTATCTCAAGGTGTATTATGAAAACATACATATCTTGAGAATCAAATATTTTGCCAGATTTCTGTAGTATGCTCTGAGTAAATGTATGAAGCACAATCACACATGTATCTTGACTGGTACAGATAAATATGAGTAATTATACATTAACTTGGACTGGCAGGACAAATGTTTAGAAAACCTGAGAACATTATAATTAGAAAGTCTTTGCACTAGAACCTTCAAGGGCATAGGAAAAAAGACAGGAAAAAAAAAACACGGAGAAAGGAAGTTAAAAAGATGGGGGTGGACATTGGGTAAGCTGCATGCAATAGCAAAAGATAGAATGACTTGGCGTGAGTTGGTTGAGGGCCTATGTCCCTTTTCTGGGATAGAAAAAGAGGAAGAAGACAAAGAAAAAGCAACAGCAGGAGGAGGAGGAGGATGACGAAGAAGAAGAAAAAGAGGAGGAGGAGGACACATTAACTTAGTTATTTACTTAGTCGCACCTCTTCTACCTTGCAGTGTAGAGGTTTGCCAGAGAGATCGCCAGACTTCTCTATTAGCAGTTTCTTTTTTTGGTGTGTTTTTCACATTTCAGTCCTCTGCACATCAGGGACTGTCGGATGTTGTCTTCCCAGCGTACCCTGGGTCACCCTGGTTCTTGGCCTCCTATGCCTGCCACGGTGACTGATTCTCTCCCATTCTACATACATGTTCAAACCATTGTAACTGCGACTGATCCACTTTAGCCTGCAAGGCCTGGTTTTCAAGATTCTGACATATACATATTCAGTGTTGATAAACAAGACAAGAGATATGGTTTCTAAAATTCATGTTATCTCTACAAGACTCAAGCAGAATTATTGTGTGCCAACCTCTGTGTGTGGGTTCTGGGGACCCCATGGGAGCGGAAAGGGGGGGGGGTGGCATGAAGAAGAGGAGAAATAGATTCACTGTCCTCTGGCAAGCCTGTCATTAAAGATGACTAACTAAGGGTCTGCTGAAACTAGATGTGATGGGCAGAAGGGTGCAAATATCACAGCCTAGCTGTAAACCACAAGACAATGTACCAACCACCCTTTTAGGGTGGTTGAAGAAAAAAAGAAGATGTCTACTAACCTCTTAAGATCTTAATGGTGCCCCTGCTTCCAACTTTCCAAAACAGCAACGCACAATCAATGGCCTCAGCTTAGGGAACAATTATATAATTGTGTATATATATATACATATATAAATTTTACTGAATATTATAGACAAAAATCTCTTTATCTCTGTTTCTACCTATCAATCCATATATATATATATACGCACTGCTTTCTCTCTTTCTCTATATCTCTCTCTCTCTCTCTCTCTCTCTCTCTCTCTATATATATATATATATATATATATATATATATATTTACGCGCTGCTTTCTCTCTCTCTCTCTCTCTCTCTCTCTCTATGTATATATATATATACATATATATATATATATATATATATATATATATATATATATATATATATATATATATATATATATTTATGCACACACACACATATATTTGCCAGTTTCTATTTCTCTCTTTTTCTCTCCAAATTTTCTTTACTGACCTAACTGCCTGTATCTGTCTGTCTGTCTATTTATCTATCTGTTTCTGCCTCTTTCTTGTCTACTGGCAAGACATCAACGTGGTTGCTTCGTGATACGTCAGTTACGTGATTTTGCATATTTGTGTGCTTGTCTTATTTATGTATGATGGACTCTATAGCTGATCTACTTTTTGTTCAGTTTTATATCTTTCCATGATATTTGTGCTAATGCAAGCTGACACACATAAAACTGAAAGACAGGCAAGCAGGCAGACAGAGAACATGGTTGTTGTAGAACCTCACCAATGCAAGTGGTTCTCTTTTATAGCTCAGAGTTGATACATAGAGATGACCTGGAAATATAACATCAGTAGATGGATACACACAGATGTCTGAAAGTGGAAAGATAACATCAATTGATGGAAAAGCAGCCGTCTGAAAGTGGAAATATAACATCAATTGATGGACAAGCAGCAGTCTGAAAGTGGAAAGATAACATCAGTAGATGGATACACACAGATGTCTGAAAGTGGAAGGATAACATGAACACATGGACAAATTTTTAAAAAATTTTACAATTTAACATACTTATATTGACTCATTAGGTGTTTGTTAATTCTTCACTGACTTATTTCAACTATTATATTTTTGAATTTGTTACACTGACATCATGGTTATTTTGTTACACTTGACAGAACTTCCACTGACCTGTTATTCATTTGTTATATATGAAACAACTTTAATTACATGTTGATTTATTTGTTATATTTTAAAAACAACTTACAGGGTCCTATGATTTCACCGGTATTGCCGTCATACACTATGATATTCTTTTTGCATTCTATTTCTGCATCATACGGAATCAAAAACGTTCCATCTTCCTTCTGAAAAAGAAAACATTTCAAACATGACAATTCACAGAGTAAGTATTACCAGTTCACAGATTTCAAGCACATGAGTTTCAGATACTGAACATTTCAAACATGCCTCATCAAAGTTACCAATTCACAAACTAAACATTACCAACTCAGAGACCAAATATTACCACTCACAAACTAAACATTACCAATTCACAGACTGAACATTACCAATTCACACAACAAAATTTTACCAATTCATAGATCAAAGAAATTAGGCACTTCAGTTCACAGACTTTTAACTTCAAACACAGCGATTCACAGACTAAACATATGAGACAATTTAGCTCAAGAAGTAAACATTACCAAGACTGAGACTTAATGAATTAACAGATTAAAGAATTTAAAATCGACTTAAATTTTCAAACATGCCATGTCACGGACTCAGCCCTACCATATAAATGCATAGACTAAATATTTCAAACAGAAAATTCACATACTAAACATTTCAAATAAATCAAATTTACCAAATAAATTAACTAACAACAAGACAAACAAATTAACATGTATAGCAATCTTTTTCTAGTGTGAATATAAAGATGCAAATAGCAGACTGCACAATTTATTGCCAGGTATTTTTCTCAGAGAAACCACATTATAAAGAGGTTTGCCATATAATTATACAGCACATTGGCAACTATGAACCTTTTTTAACTACAGTTAAAAGGAGGAAAATACAATGGTATGGACATGTGATAAGATCTAATGCCCTCTCAAAAACAATACTGTAGAGCTCAGTAAAGGGAAAGAGAAGGATAGGGAGACCAAGAAAGACCTGGTTACAGAACCTGATTGACTGGACAGGCCTCAGGCATGCAACCATGAAGTCAATCGCAACAGACCGCCCAATGTAGATCAGACAGTCAACGAAACAGGTGACCCAACGACTTGTAGTGTTGCGGAATGATGATGATGATGATATTTTACACTAATTCCCATGTTTAAATTTTGAGGGCTTGCGTCTTTCCTGTAGCAACATACAGATGTGAGTCACAGACTATCTCACAGTCATTATGTAATAAAATAGGAGCTTTTGAACTGAAATGCTAAAGAAAGGATCTCAGAAAACCGTAGACCAAGAAATACTGACATGCACAAAGATCTAAAAGACTGTCAAAAAAGACTGGCTAGTAAACAGCTATTTTTTGTCAGAACAAGTAATATTTTAGCTGGCCATATGAAATGCCAGGATTGATTGGAAAGAATAGTAGCAGAAGGCATGGTGCCAGGAAAGAGAGGGAGGGGCCGACCAGCATGAACATGGGCACAGGATATAAGTGGCACCTTTGGTACAAGAGTACGAAGTCCTAAAATTAAAACTTGAGAAAAGTGCATGAGGCAGAAAATCAGGTGAGAGATGAGTTTCTTTCAGGCAGAGCGTGATGACAGTGTTGTTCTGCAAAGAGCTTGCTACAAGATGGTAATGATGACATGTGACAATACTTAGACACCCTGAAAGTCTTCTTCTTTTACAGCATTCTGAGCCCTTGAGGTTCAATGCTGCAGATATCACCCACTTCCATTCATCTGTCTGGCTGGCCCTCTTTTTCCAGTTTGTGACACCAAGTGTTTGTAAATCTGTCTGGATATTATTTTTACATAATCTTCTTGGTCTGCCTCATAGTCTTCGACCATTCAGCTCCCTTGTGTACAGTTTTTACCTCTCTGTCATCTGACATTCTCTCAATATGCCCCAGCCATTTCAGTCTATTAGCCCGCATGATGCCAGTGATTTATGGTGATTTAAGCATTATATAAACAGTTTATGAATTCTGTTGTTGCTTCTCACTCTCCATTCCCCGCTGTCTGCATCTTTGATTGGTCCAAAGATTTGTCATAAGACTCTGTTTTAGACAATCTGTAAAATTGCTTCATCTCTTTTTCTTGTGCTCCAAGTTTCAGAGACATATAAGACAACCGGTCTTATCAGTGTTTTATATATGTTGATCTTGGTGTTGTGAGATACATTTTTACTTGAACATATGTTGATGGGCATTATATACTTTATTTCCAGCATGCTGGAGCAGTTGAAGTTTGCACCCAAGTACTTACATGTTTCTGTGTGATTTTCATATTATTAACTTGTATATGGCCGGAGAGGAGCAGCTGGTTGAACAGTTAGAACACTGGGCTCTCAGGCAAGAGACCCAGGTTCAAATCCTCGTTAAGGCTGGGCATTTTTCTGTCAGGAGCAAAATAAAACTCAACTGCACAGTCATGGTGACAGCACTAGCCATACGGCCGTAAGTCCTCAGGATCAAAGACCCCCTCCCCCTCCCACTCACCTACACTGCAAAAGTGATAAAGGCAAGAATTGGCATTGTTTTTTATGGCCAGAGTTTATATCTTTTCCATATCTTATTATTATCAAGTATTTTTCTTAACTTGATAGATAACAAGCCCCATTTTGTGAACTGCTTCTTTTAAGAGTCATGTATTTTTTTTTTATTCCTGACTGCACTGGACTGCCGGTTACACCAGCTTGGTGCAACCATTATGGGCGCCCCAGTTACAATAACTTTTTTGGAGGTTGACGGGGGTATTCTGGATTTGCCTTGGTGGTCTACCATCCAGATATAGGTTTTGTAATCTAAGAGTGTCAAACCTTCAGGTAGCAGCCTGGAGGGGATAAACAGCATGAATGTACCTTTTATTACAAAGATACTTACTCTTGGGGCCAGTTTGGCTGTGATAATGTGACTTTCATTGTAGTCAGCTTTTTTTCTAGCATCTGAACAAAATGGTAATAAAGCAAATAAAACATGGGAAGAGAAATAGAAAACTGGAGTACATCATAACAGTTGGAGGGGAAGAGAGGCAAAAGGAGACCAAGAGAACAGATGTTGGACAGTCTGACATCATGGCATGCAGGATCATCTGTATCAGAGTTAACAAAAAAGTACACAAGACAAAAGGTTGTGGATACACATGACAACCACTGCCACATGGCAGTATAGTATGGCAGAAGAATTATTTATTCAGTTAGTGATCAAATAAATATACATATATGTGTGCTTGTTATTGAGTGTGACAGATACTTTGTGGGTTCCTGTGTTCAATTTTTGTGGTGGTGGTGGTTGGAATGGGGGTGGGGGGGGTGGGCTTCACCCACTGTCACCCTAATAAAACTGTGAAGGGGGAGGGGGTGTTTCTAGCAGAAAGTTTGGTTGTTCATATATTTCTGGACTTCATCCTTGTCCCAGATTTTGAGTTTCATGTGCACGTCTATTTTACAATCTGGCTTATTTGTGTACAGACTGCTCATTCCTGGCCACTCAAGATCAGGCAGATGCACTCCGACTTTTGAGGAAGCAGCCCTAATTAGTTGAATTTTATGACTTGCTTGTTAGGTGGCAGTGAGTCTATTCTGTTCCCCCCCCCCCTCCCCTTTTCCTCTTCGCCACTCCATAGAGTCCACAAAACCACCTTGTGAACTTAAAACATAATAATTAACACTGATAATTTATAATCCATTTAAATTACCTTAAAATATAAACAATTTATATTCATTTTCTTCATTTACCACACTGGGTGCAGATGGAATCAACATTCAACAGCCTAATAAACATCATAAAACACTAACTCCATTTATACCAGTATATAACCCAGACAGATTGAATAATATATAATTTATTAAACTACTTTTACTTCTGCTGCTGCTACTACTATTATTATTATAATAAGACCATTTTAACGTACACTTAAATTAAAAATGGTTGTTTTTAGTAATACATACAAAAATATAATCAAAGATTAATAATATAGGAATTACGTTAAACAAGCCGCCGGATATGACTGAAGTCCACAAATGCTATGACGGCTCTCCTTGCAGTACCGGACGAGGCTGGACGGCTTAGTTCAGTTTAGTGGGAGTTCTCTCCCCTGGCCGCACTGAAAACAGTGAGCGGAAAAGTCACGAATCAAAGAAGACAGTGAGGTCGATATCAGGGCTGCCAATGCTTGGTTGTGTCCCCCAGATCTGGGGGGTTTTTTTTGACGTTGAGGGGAAATCTGGGTTTTTTTTTTGGTTTTTTCCGATCTGTATGCTTTAATGACAGATAAATTCACGTGGTTAGGGGTAGGGTTAGGGTTAGCGGTAGGATTAGGGTTAAGGTTAGGGGTAACATTAGGGTTACGGTTAGGGTTAGGGGTAGGGTTAGGGGTAGAGTTAGGGTTAGGGGTAGGGTTAGGGTTAGGGTTAGGGTTAGGGTTAGGGGTAGGGTTAGGGTTGGGGTTAGGGTTAGGGTTAGGGTTAGGTTTAGCATTAGATGTGACAATTTTGACGCAGGAGTTCGCTATAATCGCGCACAGTCACATACACACCCAAACAGTCGACGGACTGTGGATACTACGGACAATTCACCATCGATTGGGCACCAGCCGCGCGCTATTGCCGTCATATTTGGCAGACTGTCAGTGGCGCCACTCCAACAAGTATCAGATTGTCGGCCAGTATTTGGAACTCCTACGTCAAAATGTTCACATCTAACCCTAACCCCTAAGCCTACCCCTAACTCTACCCCTAACCCTACCCTACCCCTAACCCTACCCCTAACCCTACCACTAACCCTAACCCCTAACCATACCCTACCCCTAACCCCTAACCCTACCCCTAACCCTAACCCCTAACCCTAAACCAAACTGAAACCCTACGCAACCCTACACGCAACAGTATGATGACTACGCAACCGTATGATGACTACGCAACCCTACACGCAACCGTATGATGACAACGCAACCCTACACTCAAGCGTACGCAACCCTACACGCAACCGTATGATGATAGGTAAGTATGTCATTTGTTTCGTGACTTTTCCGCTCACTGTTTCCAGTGCGGCCAAGGGAGAGAACTCCCACTAAACCAAATTACGCTGTCCAGCCTGCGTCCAGCCCTCTTCCGGTACTGCAAGGAGAGCCTGCTATGACTGGCTGAAGTGAGTGGTTGAAAGTCTGTCCTACAATTTGGCAATATATCGATGAAGAAGAAGGACACCCCCCCCCCCCCCCCCTTACCTTTTTTCACCCCTCCGAATAAGAAATCGTTGTGAATAACACAGTCAATAGCAGATCTAGTATCTAGTCACAACAGTTGGAACCAAACGAAAGTGTGAAAACTTAACATGTGTTTTAGTACTGCTACTGTCCTTCACCTTACCAATTAAATACAGATAATTCGTATCACTCAAGCAGGAATAATCAATTCCTTGTTGAAGCATGTTGAACAAATCAACTGACTCAATAAATTCTACACCATCTGAGGCCTCTGTTGCTGCCATTGTTGCAGACAAGTCTGTTTGTTTGTTTGTGTGACGGCGACAAGGAGTAACGCCTGCTTACCGCATTTGTAAACAATGTACATCCGCGACATTATAAAGTCCCGTTAAAAAAAGGGGGGGGGGTGGGAGAGAGAGAGAGAGAGAGAGACATAAATTATCATCATCATGTGCTGTGCCGACACGCGTACGTTGTCATGTTTGGTCGTTTCACACTTTCACCAGTAGGGAGCTGCATGGTCTCACAGTATGGTGTCCGCTTCAAGTGCGTGAGGTCCCGGGTTCAAGCCCCAATGAAGGCTGGCATTATTCATGTTAACGTGGACTTCTAGTAATTCCTCCCCCCCCCCGGCCTCTGGGTAGTGGGATTGGATGCCCGTATGTATTGTTGCACACGTAGAAAAATCCCTTAGCAGTTGGACATCGAAAAAAGTAGCCTAACGGCGCTGCCCGGGCAAAATCTTGAGTTAAAAATCTACCCAAAATATTTAAGGATCCTCACCGGTGCTACGGAGCCCGTGCACTGCGCTAAGCTACTTCGAACTGACACTTCATTTAGAAGTAGAAAGGAGCACTTATGAGTTACTACCCGTGTGCCATGGTGATCAAACTTTAAACACTATCACCAGAATGACAGATCACGTCGGTGTTCTTGTTCCCCCCCCCCCCCAATTCATTTTTAGAATCATCTAGGTAATTATTTCTTCACCCTCTTTCCATCAATCGTGCTAGTTGTTGCCAAGTTCTCGACCCCAATCTGTTGTATAACATTTCCGGAAAACACCTCTGCCTTTTAAAGCAGGACTTTATTTCCAAAGAACCTACTTTATTTCCAAGTTACACAGAACTGGGTCGCCGTTTTTGATACCTCCTTTCCCCAGACATACTGTAATAGACACTATGTAGTGCGCACCTTCCTCTTCCTTCTTCTATTGTTCCTCTTCCTTCTTCTACTGTTCCTCTTCCTTCTTCTATTGTTCCTCTTCCTTCTTCTACTGTTCCTCTTCCTTCTTCTATTGTTCCTCTTCCTTCTTCTACTGTCCCTCTTCCTTCTTCTACTGTTTCTCTTCCTTCTTCTGCTTTTAAAGTTACAACTGTGAGTCAGAAACTACTGAGAGAGGTTACGGCAACTGTTTGAATCCCCGTTAAATATGTATTAATTACTGGCATCGTGAGGGCTAATGGTTGGTTCATGCAGAGAGAAAGGCAAATAACAGAGTCACAAAAACTACCTGAACAAAAAGGTTGAAATGGAAGAAGATTTCGAGGCAGACCAGGAAGACTGCATGGAGACACTACAACTACACAGACAGACCTACAAACAGTCCCCAGCTGGAAAGAAATGACTTGTCATTATCACGGAGACACATGGAGGCGGTTGATACCTGCAGCAATGAATGTCAAGAGCTAGGATTGCTGAAGCAGAAGGGGTAAAAAAATTGTCACCACGTCAGGTGAGATTTATGGAAATCCCACAGTATTAGTACGGGGGGGTTAGCGTTAGGTCTAGTGTTAATTTGATTTGATTTAAGAACTGACATCACAGCACTCGGGTCATTCCCATAAGCGCTCCGTTCCCATCTTCAGCCAGCGATGAGTTCCGATACTAATGGTGCCAGTAGCATTCTGATTAAACGTCCGTCTCGCCTTTCCTTTGAGCCTCAAGCATCTGCCAGAACCTCTCGTCACCCCCAACTGCATCAATCTCACCAGTCTGTGGTGATCCATCTGCTCCTCCAAACTGTTCACGCTCTCCCACAAGGCACTAACCACGTCTGCCTTATCATATATCAGTATTCCACCAAGTTGTGCAGAGCCAGTCAGTCTGTCCGCCTGTTCATTTCCCAACACACCGGCGTGACCCGGTGAACAAATCCAGACAATACTCCTCACCCATGTCCTCCGCAGCGAAGCATGCCACTCTGCACGAAGCATACCTGTTCTGATCTTCCTCGGCATGCTTTCTAAGTCAGTTACAATCACTGTGTGTGTGTGTGTGTGTGTGTGTGTGTGTGTGTCGTGTGTCGTGTTCTCTAGCCAGCGGAAAGCTGCAGTGACAGTCTCCACCTCCTTGACCCCCCTCTTATCAGCCGCGGACCCTTAGCTGTACACAGAGCTTCATACAAAGGGTAGTCTGTGTCTGCAGCTACCCTAAGAAATGACTTCGCCTGCAGCACATTGTGCCTACCTGCAACCGTCGGCAAAGGTCTAGTGTTAATGAATAGCTACTACTAGTAACCCTTATCCTAACACCCCCTCCCCCTGTACTAATACTACGGGATTCCCCTAAATCTCGCGTGATGTGGTGACGTTATAGAAAAGTCCCCCCCCCCCCTTTTTTTTCTGCTTTAGCAATACTAGCCCTTGACATTCATTACTGCAGATATCAACCGCCTCCACAGAGGGGTTAGGGTTAGGTCTAGTGTTAAATGAATAGCGACTACTACTAACCCTCACTCTAACCCATTATATTATGGGATTCCTTAATCTCGACATGGCATCTGAATGATTCTGGGTTTTTTTTTCCTGTTATTTTGTGGTCATCTTTTGAGCAAAATATTTTGTGACCACTAGAAAAATATGTGGGAAAACAGACAGCGGAAAACAACGTGAGAAGTTTCCTGACAGCCTTTTATCATGGCATGGAGTGGTATCAGCACACGAATGGATACACACTGTTGAAGATTGCAGATTGTGGAGAGAGGCATGATCGGTGACAGCAGTTGGCAAGGCACTTAATGATGATGATGATGTTATGGTTGGCACCGCCTTCTCTAGAAAATCTGAAACCGGCCGTGGTGGTTGCTAAGAGCGGAGTATTATGTACTCAAAGACTGCGCACGTCTCTGCCGATGCCGTGACTTCCGGCCTAAAGGCACTTCCGTCAAGCCCCTCGTCGAGGTCACTGTCAGTCACAGAAAAACCGGCTCTAGCAGAAAATGTTTTCAAGATTTGTCCAGACATCGCAGCTCGGAGCTGTCGTAGGGAAACATTTCTCTACCTCAGGACAGGTAATTCAATAGACATTAAGAAACAGCAACTCGTCATACTTGCAGAATTGTAAAAGATAGATACTGTCTAAATGTTTGAAAGATTTGATTTGCATGAACTCGAACTGACATTGAGTTTTCAGTCATGAATCTTTTTAAATTAATGTGTCGTAACTTTTTTAGATCTAAAGCAAAGGTATAAGTTACAGTTATTGAACCAAAAACAAAACTGCATTTTGTTGCCTAGCTCGTTTTTTTTTAAATTGAAATTTGCGACATTTCACCGAAACATTAATTAATTGGAGTAAGTAAGAACAGCTTTTTAATTTTTATCTTTTATCCAAGTGAAGTTTATTATTAAATTTAACAGAGGTCAATTACTACGTATGTATTGAAAACAAAAGGTTGATTTATAAAGTATGGTTAGCCATACTGAATATTGTCCTCTGTACTCAGTATAACTGTATAGAGGCTTTATATAGGAGATGATTATCCAAATAATACTTTTAATTTTAAAATGAAAATGGCTAACAAAGTACTAAATAATATATATATAGCATTGTACATACCTTGATGACGAGCTGCTCAGCAGGTGACATTTTCAAATATAATTGTGTTGAAATAGGCCAAGATGCAAAGAAAACTTACAGCAGACGATATGAAGTCATTTTTTTTTCCACATCCTGAGCGAAAAAAAAACCAAAAATTTAAAAGATAAAAGATTCTTGACAGCCTTGTGTCATAGCACAGGAAAAAAGTCCAGCTCATGAAGCGATGCTGGAATTGTTTGTAGTTTATCCCCTCCAAGATTGCATGCCTCAGGATTAACACCTCAAATATGAGAATCCTACACACACAAATATCTAAGCACCATTCAACTGCTGCAGGGTAAGTTACAAAGTAACATGAAATCTGGACCAGACAGGGGTTGTGATATTGCAAAAAAAGCATGATTTATTAAGCCAATCATTGATGAACCTTGACTGTCTCGTTCATCATTTCAGCAGCAAATTTCAGATAAGTTGTTATATTATTTGGCTATCTTCTGAATAATGGTCGCAAGTTATCGAGGCAGAAAATATACCCTAACACTGCCTCAGTCACATGTCAATTGCGCACTTCAGGCGACTATATCGCCACCGACGAATTGCGATTTTTCCCGGGAACTATATCGCCGAGAGTATCCCCACGCTGCTCACGCTGCGTGGATTAGGGCTAAACTAGATGGCTGGGACTCATGAGCAAAGAAAATAAAGGCATCTGCAGGAAATGCGGTAGCTGCTGCTCGTGAGCCCCAGCCATCTAGTTTAGCACCAATCCATGCGGCGTGGAGGATACTCTCGGCGGTGACGAAAGTCGCCAGAAGTGCGCAATTGACACGTGACTGAGGCCCTGTTAGGGTATATTTTCTGCTCAATAATTTGGGACTTTCAATCGGAAGATAGCCTATTAGGCTATCCTCCGAACTTGGGGCACAAAATATGGTGGCCGTAAATTTCGCTCCGAGTCTCAGTCACGTCACTTAATTTGCGGTTTTCCAGTGACCACCGCCACGAGTCCCCCACACGGCTTGGGGAACTCGTGGCGGTAGTCGTGGGAAAACCGCAAATTAAGTTACGTTACTGGGGCTCGAAAGGAAATTTTCGGCCGCCATCTTTTGTTCCCGAAGTTCGGAGGATAACCACCTATTATTCTGCTATTATTTTTCTCTTTTCTTCATGTTTCTGGTAATGCATTCCAGTCATTCAATAATGTGACAAAAATATAATACTATTTTCTCATTTCTGGCAGGCTTCACAGTTTGGCCTTGCTCTCTGTTCATTATATTTATGGTATTTAGTAGCAGGGCATTGTTATCAGTCGCCAAACATATCTCATCTAATGCTTTCTATGACTGGTAGAAAAATGGGGAGGGGAGAAATCATCAGCTGCCTTGCCAGCTTGCGTAGGCGTTCATACATCTCCACAGATCGTGATCTTTGGTGTTCTGGATCAGTTCCACTGATGGTATTCCTCCATGCCACTGTCTAAAGCCATCCACCATCGTTTGAAATTCATTTGCTATATTCTTGGTTCATTACTGTCTGTACAGAATAATGCCAAAGTTGCTCTCCTGGGTGCAGCTGGTGGTATTGGACAGCCTCTTGCCCTCTTGCTGAAGCAGTCACCTCTGGTAACACACCTGGCTCTGTATGATATAGCCCACACTCCAGGTGTTGCTGCTGATGTTAGTCACATAGACACCCGTGCCAAGGTCACCGGACATTTGGGTGCCGAGCAGCTGGCAGATTGTTTGAAGAATGCTGAACTGGTGCTGATCCCTGCTGGAGTTCCTAGGAAGCCAGGTACCTTTTTTTTTAAATTATAATTTTCTGGTTGAAACTTTCTTTTTTTTCTACTCCTGGAATGCCTTGCGGTGTCAGGGAAGGAAGAGATCTCTATAACAGACCCTTCTGTTCGCTTCGTATGTAATACTTTTCAGTGTCTCTGATATTTCTGCAGCTCATCTTCTGCGTGGTCGACCTCTGGGTACATTACTCTTGTGTCTTTATAACATTTGCTCTCTGTGGTGCCCTGTCTGCTGCTAATCTTAATACATCGCCTATTCTTCTCCTGATATCATCGTTCCTGAGTCGATCTTTTCTCGTTACACCTAGCATAGTATGTAAACATTTCATTTCTGTTGCTTTGTCCAGGTATATTTGTTGCTTCTTCTCGTGTGGATTCCAGGTCTGATCGTGGGGGGGGGGGGGGGGGGGGGGGGGGGGTGTGGTAGACCCACTGCCTCCCAATCAAGCATGTCGTAAAAGTTGACCAACTGGGGAGTCCCCCTCAGAGTCGTGCATCTGCCAGAGAGGGAAGTTTTTTGATCAAACGACCCTTTCTTAGGGGTTGCCTAAGACCATCGGAAAACTCATATTCATTGAAGTTATGAAGGAAAATGTTTGGGGGCCGCCACAACACGAGGGAACTGTATTAAAGGGTCACGGCATTAGGAAGGTAAAAACCACTGCTATAGATTGATGGAAATTCATTCTGACAAAATGAGTTTACTCCTGATTTCTCATTGAATGAGTTCTGAGTCCTGCATTTTGTTAAGTATACATTGTATTTATGTATTAACTGCATTTAACGTAACATAACTTGTGGCTGTGAGTCTTCGTAACTTGTGGCTGTGAGTCTTCATAACTTGTGGCTGTGAGTCTTCGTAACTTGTGGCTGTGAGTCTTCGTAACTTGTGGCTGTGAGTCTTCATAACTTGTGGCTGTGAGTCTTCATAACATATGGCTGTGAGTCTTCGTAACATATGGCTGTGAGTCTTCATAACTTGTGGCTGTGAGTCTTCGTAACTTGTGGCTGTGAGTCTTCATAACTTGTGGCTGTGAGTCTTCATAACTTGTGGCTGTGAGTCTTCATAACTTGTGGCTGTGAGTCTTCATAACATATGGCTGTGAGTCTTCGTAACTTGTGGCTGTGAGTCTTCGTAACATATGGCTGTGAGTCTTCGTAACATATGGCTGTGAGTCTTCATAACTTGTGGCTGTGAGTCTTCGTAACTTGTGGCTGTGAGTCTTCGTAACATATGGCTGTGAGTCTTCGTAACATATGGCTGTGAGTCTTCATAACTTGTGGCTGTGAGTCTTCGTAACTTGTGGCTGTGAGTCTTCATAACTTGTGGCTGTGAGTCTTCATAACATATGGCTGTGAGTCTTCATAACTTGTGGCTGTGAGTCTTCATAACTTGTGGCTGTGAGTCTTCGTAACATATGGCTGTGAGTCTTCATAACTTGTGGCTGTGAGTCTTCATAACTTGTGGCTGTGAGTCTTCATAACTTGTGGCTGTGAGTCTTCATAACTTGTGGCTGTGAGTCTTCATAACTTGTGGCTGTGAGTCTTCATAACATATGGCTGTGAGTCTTCATAACATATGGCTGTGAGTCTTCATAACATATGGCTGTGAGTCTTCATAACTTGTGGCTGTGAGTCTTCATAACATATGGCTGTGAGTCTTCGTAACATATGGCTGTGAGTCTTCATAACATATGGCTGTGAGTCTTCGTAACATATGGCTGTGAGTCTTCATAACTTGTGGCTGTGAGTCTTCGTAACTTGTGGCTGTGAGTCTTCATAACTTGTGGCTGTGAGTCTTCATAACATATGGCTGTGAGTCTTCATAACATATGGCTGTGAGTCTTCATAACATATGGCTGTGAGTCTTCATAACATATGGCTGTGTCTTCGTAACATGTGGCTGTGAGTCTTCATAACATATGGCTGTGAGTCTTCGTAACTTGTGGCTGTGAGTCTTCATAACATATGGCTGTGAGTCTTCATAACATGTGGCTGTGAGTCTTCATAACTTGTGGCTGTGAGTCTTCATAACATGTGGCTGTGAGTCTTCATAACTTGTGGCTGTGAGTCTTCGTAACATATGGCTGTGAGTCTTCATAACATATGGCTGTGAGTCTTCATAACATGTGGCTGTGAGTCTTCGTAACTTGTGGCTGTGAGTCTTCATAACTTGTGGCTGTGAGTCTTCATAACATATGGCTGTGAGTCTTCATAACATATGGCTGTGAGTCTTCATAACATATGGCTGTGAGTCTTCATAACATATGGCTGTGAGTCTTCATAACATGTGGCTGTGAGTCTTCATAACATATGGCTGTGAGTCTTCATAACATATGGCTGTGAGTCTTCATAACATATGGCTGTGAGTCTTCATAACATGTGGCTGTGAGTCTTCGTAACAAATGGCTGTCTTCGTAACATATGGCTGTGTCTTCGTAACATATGGCTGTGAGTCTTCGTAACAAATGGCTGTGAGTCTTCGTAACAAATGGCTGTCTTCGTAACATATGGCTGTGTCTTCGTAACAAATGGCTGTGAGTCTTCGTAACAAATGGCTGTCTTCATAACATATGGCTGTGAGTCTTCGTAACATGTGGCTGTGAATCTTCGTAACTTATGGCTGTGAGTCTTCATAACATATGGCTGTGAGTCTTCATAACATATGGCTGTGAGTCTTCATAACATATGGCTGTGAGTCTTCGTAACAAATGGCTGTCTTCATAACATATGGCTGTGAGTCTTCATAACATATGGCTGTGAGTCTTCATAACATATGGCTGTGAGTCTTCATAACATATGGCTGTGAGTCTTCATAACATATGGCTGTGAGTCTTCATAACATATGGCTGTGAGTCTTCATAACATATGGCTGTGAGTCTTCATAACATGTGGCTGTGAGTCTTCGTAACAAATGGCTGTCTTCATAACATATGGCTGTGAGTCTTCATAACATATGGCTGTGAGTCTTCATAACATGTGGCTGTGAGTCTTCGTAACAAATGGCTGTCTTCGTAACATATGGCTGTGTCTTCGTAACATATGGCTGTGAGTCTTCGTAACAAATGGCTGTCTTCGTAACATATGGCTGTGTCTTCGTAACATATGGCTGTGAGTCTTCACAACATGTGGCTGTGAGTCTTCGTAACATATGGCTGTGAGTCTTCATAACATATGGCTGTGAGTCTTCATAACATGTGGCTGTGAGTCTCAACCAGTTTATAAACAGGCAACAAAGCAGCAGCAAAATCCTTTGCCTCAGAGATTCCACAAAAGGATATTGGAACTTAATTTGTAGAAAAAGTTTCAGATCTCTGGGTCAAGAATGAAAAGACACATAATAAATGATCTGAACATAAAAGAAAATAGGCTCTTAGAAATAATGCTTAAAAAACTGAAACACTGTGCCCAATTTAATTGTGGTGGTTTCGACAGAACAGTATCTGAAGATTTGTCTCTTGGATGAAATTTAATGGCTTCACCAGCACAAAGGTCGATATGGTACATATGGCCATCTGGGGGTTCTAAGAGCCCATTTTGGGGTAACTGGTTATCCATGTTGACAGCGTAGTGGGTTCTAAGAGCCCATTTTGGGGTAACTGGTTATCCATGTTGACAGCGTAGTGGGTTCTAAGAGCCCATTTTGGTGTAACTGGTTATCCATGTTGACATCGTAGTGGGTTCTAAGAGCCCATTTTGGGGTAACTGGTTATCCATGTTGACATCGTAGCACTACAGTCTGACCCCTTCATGTTTTGTGCAGCAGTTTCTCAGTCTCTCCATTCTCTCCTACCTACCTACCTACCTACCTACCTACCTACCTGCTACAGGAGTTAACTGGCATGTCTTCTTTTTTTTGGCCCCCAACCAGTTTCTGCGTGGTTGTTCTCAGTTCTGTTTTGTTTTTGACAGCAGCTTTTTCGTTGCCTCCTGGTTACACTGGCATTCTTTTTCATTCTCTTCCCCATTTCTTCCTTTTCTCCTCGACCCAATAGTACACCCCCACCCCAGTGCTGCATTGAGGGTAAGAAAATGTACCGATTGCCTCTAACAAATGTGTGCTAAAAAGTGGAATGCTGAAATCAGATGTATGGGACTGAAAGCCTAGCAGTAAATCACAGCAAAACATGCCAGCCACCCTTTCAAGAGTGAAAGCAGATGATGAAGAGCATGACATTACGAGACTTGGGAATTGTAAAGAGACAGGAAGTCCTCCTGTCTGGTCTTGCTGCAAACAACATTCTGCAAAGATCTAATCTAAAATAATAAGTTCAATATGTATATCAAGCGCCACTGAGGATTGTAAAAAAAAAAAAATTATAGCAGAAGGCATGGGACCAGGAAGGAAAGGGGGGGCTGACCAGCACAAAGAGGGGCCTAGAATATAAGTCACTCCTTGGATATCTTCGTGAAGGCAAGCTGGCAAGAGACTGGACTTTCTTTCAGGCAGACGGTGATGAGAGGAACTGTTAATGATGTATGTGTGCCTATGTATGTTTTGTTCTTCCAATTAACCAACCAAAGTCTTTGTGCAGGCATGACCAGAGATGACTTGTTCAACACAAATGCCAGCATTGTTGCCAATTTGGTTGATGCCATTGCCAAAAACAGCCCAAAAGCCATCATTGGTATCATAACCAACCCAGTAAGTGATTTTTCTGCCTGACATTTTTATTTGTTTAGTCAGTTCATGTTTTTGCATTTACCTCCAGTTTTTTGTATTGCTTTGGTTTTAATTTCATTTTTTTATGGTGTAGAAAAATGTTGGAATGTAGTCCAACACCATTATGCTACCAGATAAGTGGTTTGGCCTACTCCAGCCTCTGTAAAGACAAAGCTGTATGCTACACAGAGTGGTTTAGGACTTTAGTTAGCTGGGATATGATCATTGCACTCCGGACATGTCCATAGGTGCTCAGATTCTTCCCTCAATATGAACCCCAGCATCCGGTGACTGATAGTGCCAGTTGTTTGTTAAGTCTTTTTGTATGCCTGGTGTGTTTCTCGCTTTTGGCTATGCCGATCTGAACTCCAGAGTCTTTCATTCTAGTGAGCGATGTGTAATCACTATCTTAAAAGTCCCCCACTGCATCTGTCTGAGAGACATAGAACCAGTTGACTGCATACAAATAAGCCAGATTGGTTTGACGGGTGTGCATGCAAAACTCATGTTCTGGAACAAGACTGAAGTACAGAAGTAAACAAACAACTATAGAGTTATTTACGACCAGTGAATGTCAAGAAGAAGATTTATGTTAAAAAAAGGCACCAGGCTTGGCTGTGTATTGACTTGTCTAACAGTGCAGCAGTGCTGGTCTCTTCAGGTTCTGTCCATGTTGCTTTGTTTCCAATGGTTCACCAGTGCTTGGCTCCATAACTACTGCCTATATCAAAGTCTTACAGTGATCCAATGCTTGGCTCCATATTTACAGTCTGTATCAAATCATGTCTCACAGTGTACCAGTGCTTGGCTCCGTATTTACAGTGTATCAAATAATGTATAACAGGCCACCAAAGCTCCATATTTACTGTCTATTGAACCATGTCTAATATTGCACTGATGCTTGGCTCTGTATTAACTCTCTCTCTCTATTAAATCATGTCTAATAGTGCACTAATGCTTGGCTCTGTATTAACTCTCTCTCTATTAAATCATGTCTAATAGTGCACTAATGCTTGGCTCTGTATTAACGCTCTCTCTATTTAACCATGACTAATAGTGCACTAATGCTTGGCTCTGTAATAACTCTCTCTATTTAACCATGTCTAATATTGCACTAATGCTTGGCTCTGTATTAACGCTCTCTCTATTTAACCATGACTAATAGTGCACTAATGCTTCGCTCTGTATTAACTCACTCTATTTAACCATGTCTAATATTGCACTAATGCTTGGCTCTGTAATAACTCTCTCTATTTAACCATGTCTAATATTGCACTAGTGCTTGGCTCTGTATTAACTCTCTCTATTTAACCATGTCTAATATTGCAATAATGCTTGGCTCTGTATTAACTCTCTCTATTTTACCATGTCTAATATTGCACTAATGCTTGGCTCTGTATTAACTCTCTCTATTTAACCATGTCTAATATTGCACTAATGCTTGGCTCTGTATTAACTCTCTCTATTTAACCATGTCTAATATTGCACTAATGCTTGGCTCTGTATTAACGCTCTCTCTATTTAACCATGACTAATAGTGCACTAATGCTTGGCTCTGTATTAACTCACTCTATTTAACCATGTCTAATATTGCACTAATGCTTGGCTCTGTAATAACTCTCTCTATTTAACCATGTCTAATATTGCACTAGTGCTTGGCTCTGTATTAACTCTCTCTATTTAACCATGTCTAATATTGCACTAATGCTTGGCTCTGTATTAACTCTCTCTATTTAACCATGTCTAATATTGCACTAATGCTTGGCTCTGTATTAACTCTCTCTATTTAACCATGTCTCATAGTGCACTAATGCTTTGCTCTGTATTAATTCTCTCTATTTAACCATGTCTAATATTACACTAGTGCTTGGCTCTGTATTAACTCTCTCTATTTAACCATGTCTAATATTGCACTAGTGCTTGGCTCTGTATTAACTCTCTCTATTTAACCATGTCTAATATTGCACTAATGCTTGGCTCTGTATTAACTCTCTCTATTTAAACATGTCTAATATTGCACTAATGCTTGGCTCTGTATTAACTCTCTCTATTTAACCATGTCTCATAGTGCACTAATGCTTTGCTCTGTATTTACTGTCTGTATTGATAGTGAGCTAACGCTTGGATGTTTCAGGTAAACTCTACAGTCCCCATTGCCGCTGAAGTGTTGAAGAAACGAGGGGTCTATGATGAAAGGCGGGTCTTTGGCGTGACGACTCTGGATGTGGTCAGGTCAAACACATTCATCGCTGAGGCCAAGGTGAGAATTCTCTTTCATTGGCTAGATATTATCGCCATCCTCTTGTGCTGTGTATACCTCACTCCATTTGTCTCCTTATGACATGACCAACAAATTTAGAGTGTCTCTTTCTAATGTGGAGTAATGCCAATATTAAGAGGGAATTTTCTCCCGAAATGTGGACATGGGATCTGGACCATGTCAATGGGGGTTCTAGTTCACCATCTTTGTTTTTATATATGTTTATTGAGCTGCTGCTGCTATACTTCTGTCTAACATGGCGCTGCTCTCCAGCAAAGAGACAACTCACATTTTATTTCTCCACTCCAAACTATCCTGTGCAATTCTTTTTATATCATGTATGAAATCTGGTCCTCCCTGTGTTTTAGGGGCACCATTGTGGGGGGTAAAATCCTCCCGTCTCCGATAGGCATGTGTTCTGCCTGAGAGGCATGGAACCAGCAGGTGGCTGCTAACAAGTCAGATTGTGAAAGGTGAATAAATATGATTTTTTACTGAAATCAGATGTGTTGATGGAGGTAGTCAGTCACAACATGCTGGCAGTGCCATGCAATGCTGTATAAGGCACACCCCAGTCTGAATAGAATCAGCTATTATCGACCAGTGTCAGTGCAGTTCACAACACAAAACTGTCAAAGGCACAGCAGAAGAAAACATTCCACATGAAAACCTCAGCTCATTGTCACACCAAACACTCAGCTCACTAGTTGGGCGTTGGAACATTTGGACTCCTACCACAAAAATGGGTAAGGAACATTTGGACTCCTGCCACAGAAATGGGGAACTCCTATCAGCAAACCATGGTCACACTACAAGGCTTCATCTGCATTCCTTCATATTAGACCAGAAATTGGTTGCCACTTGACTACGGTGAAATTAAATTTTCTGTAAAACCATAGGACAACCAATAAATGCCAAAATACAGCATACTAAAGAAGACTTAGAACCAACTTGGTTGCTTCATTATGAACATATTTTTCTTCTTTGAATGCTAGCCTCTGTGACCTTGTATTTGTTTTTGTGTTTTTAGTGTAATGTTTCATTGTTATTTTGTTTTAACTAAACGCTAAAACCATGTATTGACAGGGCCTTGATGTCACCAAGGTGGAGTGCCCAGTCATCGGTGGCCACAGTGGCATCACCATCATACCTGTCATTTCTCAGTGCACACCCTCAGTGACCTTTCCACAGGTGAGTGGTTTTATAGTACAAGTGTATTTAGTCTTCAGTTCCGTAAGTTTTCACACGAAACATATATTTTCATTAAAATGTTGAGTTAAGAATCGACATCACAGCGCTCAGGATACCCACATAAGTGCTCCGTCTCCAGCATACGAAGAGTTTCCAATTCTGATGGCACCAGTAACTGTCTGATTGTATATCCATCTCACTTTTTCCGTGACTGTTTAGCGTCGGCCAGATTTACTAGGACATTCCTCACAGCGCCATTCTCTCCAGCTCGTAATGATCTATCTGTGCCTCCGCACTGAATGGCTCCCAAAAAGCACTCACAACATCCAGTTTGTATGTTTTCATTAAATAATCAGAAACTATGTGAAATGTCCTCTGCTGCTACCACAGACATTGTCCCTCACTTGTTGTGACTGTCTAAAAGGCTGGATACGGTGGGATTGCCATGTGACTGTTCCAAGATGCTTAGAGGCCATGGTGTTGGGAAAGAGGGGCAGGGGCTGACCAGTACAAAGGTGGGCACTTGACCTAGGAGACACCAGGAATTTCCATCAGTATTCATAGCCGGTGAACAGTGACGTTTAGAAAACCATTGAGTTGTCCTATTTTATATGAGAGCTAATAGAATTAGTGCCTGCTGTATCAGTATCTGACAGTGAAATGTGCTGATTGTAAATGTCAACATTACCACAAGTATGATTTCTCTCCCATTGTTGTTCCCAGCCTGAAAGAGAGAAGTTGACTGTCAGGATACAGAATGCAGGCACAGAAGTTGTGGAGGCGAAAGCTGGAGCTGTAAGTAACATGTTTATTCTTTATTTTTATTTATTTTTGTATTTTGTGTGGATTAAATTCTCCATTGTATACCAAAACCTAAGCACACAAAAATTCATTGTATGCAGCTGTTTCACAGTGTTGCAGATTAAATTTTTTTTACATTTACACATTATTTTATAAGGGAAGTTATTGATAAATGAGAACGGTTGAGAATTTAACAGAATGCATTCCCCTGGGCCTTCAAAAATGTATATGGTGCCCCATACCATGACCTCATTGCTATATTGACATTATTTAAGCCTTTTTTCCCACAACCGCAGACACACACATATATTCCCCGCAATGTTTAGTAAATATAATCATCTCTAGTCCTTCTAGGTACTGCACAGGTGCAAACAGAACCAGTGCCATTAACTAGGTTTTGTGGGGGGGGGGGGGGGGGCCACAGTATAGCAGAGTCGATTTAGAGGCTTTTCAGGACAAAAGGGTTAAACAAAATTGACCTGAATTCCATCTATTTGTGGTTATCCTGTTTTGCTTACAATAAAAAAAAAATTTTTTTTGAAACGCTAGTGTCATCAGTTTATCAGTTGACACATTCTAAGATGTGAGCTTTTATGGACTGCATAATTTTTGATAAGCCGTGGGGATGATTTTTTGACTAACTTCTTCTTTTTTTCTCCTTTTTTGGCAGGGCTCAGCAACATTATCAATGGCTTTCGCAGCTGCAGAATTTGCCAATTCATTGCTGGAGGCATTGAATGGAACCGAGGGTAAAGTGCAGTGTGCATACGTCCGCTCCAATGAGACAGAGGCCAAGTACTTTGCTACGCCTATCTTGCTTGGGGTAAGCCGTTTCTTGTTTTTAGAGATCTTCTTGAGAACTAAATGTCACGTTATCACAGCCTGCGTAAACAGCAAAAGACCAGAAACTACAAATGACCTCTTTGCCGTGCAACACTTCCCAGAGTATGAAGTACAGTGGTTCTCAACTTTCCTAATGCCATGACCCTTTAATACAGTGTGCTGACCCCCCAACCACAAATCTTTTTCTGATGCCACTTCATAACTTCGGTGAATATGTGTTTCCACTGTGTTTTCCTATGGTCTTAGGTAACCCCTGTGAAAGAGTCGCGACCCACAGGTTAAGAACAGCTGATGTAGGACAATAGAAGAAGAAGAAGTTAAGAATTAATCACATGGTGAGGGAATTCCTGAACACATCAGCATATAATGAATCATAATTTGCCATATCAAGGGTAGTAGTAACACTGAAGAGCATGAAAATTGAGAAACACCAACATGAGTTTTATTCTTCTTTAGCATTTTAAGCCCTTGAAGTTCATTGCTGCGGATATCACTCACCGCCATTATTCTTCTGCATGATTGGGGCCTGTTAACTCAGATGGAAAGTTCTGGTTGTTCGTCCACTTTTGGACTTTATAGTCCTGTTCCAGAACTTTAGTTTTATGTGCACATTCGTTTTACAGATCTGGCTTATTTGTATGCAAACTGTTGGTTCCTTGCCTCTCAGGGAGATGCTCCGACTCTGAAGAAAAACCACCATTTATCTCTTTCATTGGAGAAAAACCACCATTCATCTCTTTCATTGGTTTTCTTTTTTCAAGATGGTGACTCCAAGAGTGTTTAGGCCGATCTGTATGTTACTGCCACTGTCTTCTTGGTCTGCTCAATTCTACTCCTTTTGCGTTTGCATTTTCTTTTTGTGTTTTGGCCCTTATGAAGTCCTCAGTAAATAATAGAGATTTAAACAAATTTGAATTGCACGGTTGGCTTCTCACTCTCCGTTCTCTGCAGTTGACATCTTTGATTGGTCGAAAGATTAATCTCAAGTGCATTATAAGTTGTGCTCTTTGTTTTGTGGCCATATAGAACAACTGATCTTATCAGTATTTGATATATTGTGAACAATGAGTCAGTCAGTCAGTAGCATGTCCTTTGCTCCTATAACAACACTCTTGGAAAACTTCTTGATCACAAACAAGATGTCCCGCATCCGATACACCCATCTGGAGATCATCTGCCACATCCTACACCCATTTTCTCTTTGGCCTTCCTCTTCCTCTCTTCAAAGGCATATACCCCTCCATTATTGTTCTTTCTTAACCTTTGTGACATTTCAAGTGAACGAACGAACTTTATTTTCAAAGGGTTACAAATTAGGCACGCAGGCCTGTCTTACATTCGGCCCTTCCAAACTTCCATCTTTCACACAGCAGTTGTATTTCATCAATGAAGCATGTTATATTCATGTAATAATATGCATATTATATATATAAAGTCAAAAACAAAAGCATGGCTGGTAAAATATGTACGCACGCTCACGTGCGAACACACACACCCACATACACACACAAGCCCAATGACTCACTTACACACAAACATATAGGCACTAAGTACACACATACATACGAACATGCACACACATACATACATACATACATACATACATACATACATACATACATACATACATACATACATACATACATACAAACTCACATACATACACACACACACATACATACATACATACAGTGAGTAGAGCACTGAACAGTGAGTAGAGCACTGAAATAAGTAATATACATACATTCAAAAAACTATTTGTCCACATCCTGAGTTATGCATATGTAACATGAGTTGTGTTCCCCTCCCCCTTCCCCAACATTTTTGAAAAGCTGTTAAGAATGGCACGGCTTCTGTTTGCAACATGTTCTTCGCTTTCCTTATGTACAGAAAAATGGTGTCGAGAAGAACCTTGGCATCGGAAAGCTGTCCGACTATGAACGTGGCCTGGTGACCGCAGCTCTTCCAGAGCTCATCGCTAACATCAAGAAGGGAGAGGATTTTGTTGCAACCCAGTTTAAGCAGTAGACAACCCTTTAGCAGATATGCACCTGTTTATCGAAGTTGTTTAAATCCGTAGTTGCCTGTGTGTGTGTGTGAAGGAAGGATAGTAACCATGTTTGTTTTATTTCTTCTTTCTTTATTTTTAAAATATTTCTTTTTACTTTTGTTTGTCCATTAGGTTTATTGTACTTATCTGTTGTCTAAAGGAATAACAGATTTTAAAAAACATTTCATTTTACTTGCAGCACTTGATGATGTTTAAAATCCTTCAGTCCAGTATATTTTGTAGTTGGTCTTTTCTCATATTTCTCAAGTAGCACTTGTTGAAAATGTCACTTCATTTATAAATTTAAAAAAATTAAAATTAAAAAAAATTGTTCGTGATGTCCTGCCCCGAAAAAACACCACAGCAAATTTAATAAAAACTTATAACAAAAAAAATAGTAGGCCACAAGAACAGTGCTCTGGCAGAATTGTTAAGATGGGTTGTAAACCTTTCACTAACACATGCGCAAGTCAGAACACGCTGGCTTTAGAGTGGCAAAACTAGATATCCTCACTTGCCTTGAAAAAGGAACTAGGGAGGAGGGAGATTGTCACTGTGAGTGAAAATCATGAATCAGTCGAGTTCTGGATGCTTCCCTGTTTGATAGATGTGGCTTATGATGGCCATGGAATATTTATACTTAAGCTCTTTCTTGTGTTCTGTTTAATGTTAATGGTAGACTGTGATCCTGTTACATTGTTATCTGTTAAGATATTACTGTGAAACCCAGTTATTCGTTACATTTTCTGTTTGAAAACTTAAATTTTTTAGATTGTTATTATTACTGAATAAATCAGTAGTAGTATGTATTTGTAGTGAGGACTCGGTCGGAAATGAGAACAGCAGAAGGCTTCAGATCAGAATTACCCCATCATTGGATATTTTTGCCTATTCTTTTAACAAACTGTTAAGGTAGGCCCACACAAATCATGACCCTTGGGTGTCTTTTCCTGCTATATGTTATTGATTTCATTGCAGATATAAAACATTGGATATCTCTTGTGATACTTGTCACAAAATTGGGTTCGCATGTATGCTCAATGATAAGCTCCCTTGCCATCTGGAAGGCAAGCCTCGTAAGCTCGACACCTCACCATCATTCTGACTTAACACCTAGGTCTGGAATGAGCCAGCTTCTCGCCCTAGACCTTTGAGCCTCTGTCACCACATTCTCTGTCAGTTTGCTGTGTCACAAAAAGAGCCACGGCTGCTATGTTTCTTCTTTGTATCTCAGTTGTTCATAGAATGCACATTAGATGACTGATGTGCACTCTGAGGATTTGAACCTATTACTTTAAATTCTGAAAGAAGTAAATAATAAATACTCAGGAAAGAAGTTTTATTACATTCTAACAGTAAATTCAGTCTGAGACATGTGGGTAATGTTTTTTTATTCGTTGAGTAAATGACAAAGCTTTCAGCTTTTACAGAAGTTTAACTTAACCTTGTGTTAACTTAATAGTGTAGCATATATTAGAAAATGTAGCTCTCTTGTCAAAGTTGAGTGGATGAAACATCCAAAGCCTGATGAAGATACATACATTTGTGTGCTTCAGTGGTGATGTTTTGTTTTTCTGTTGGCATTAAAGAATTAAATATGGGGAAACATTTTCTTGGATTTCTTTTGTTGTTGTTGTTGTAGAAGTATATTATTTCCCTTTTCTTTCTTTCTGATGCCCTTTAATATTGATCTCTTCTACTCCCTCCAGAGTGGAGCTATTCTTCTGCCTCCAGAGTTGAGTTTTTTTACTCCCTCCAGAGTTGAGCTCTTCTTCTGCCTCCAGGGTTGATCTCTTCTTCTGCCTCCAGAGTTGAGCTCTTCTTCTACCTCCAGAGTTGAGCTCTTCTTCTACCTCCAGAGTTGAGCTCTTCTTCTACCTCCAGAGTTTAACTCTTCTTCTACCTCCAGGGTTGAGCTCCTTCTTCTACCTCCAGAGTTGAGCTCTTCTGCCTCCAGAGTTGAGCTCTTTTACCTCCAGAGTTGAGCTCTTTTACCTCCAGACTTGAGCTCTTTTTCTACCTCCAGAGTTGAGCTCTTCTTCTACCTCCAGAGTTGAGCTCTTCTTCTACCTCCAGAGTTGAACTCTTCTTCTACCTCCAGAGTTGAGCTCCTTCTTCTACCTCCAGAGTTGAGCTCCTTCTTCTACCTCCAGAGTTGAGCTCTGCTTCTCCAGAGTTGAGCTCTACTTCTACCTCCAGAGTTGATTTCTACCTCCAGAGTTAAGCTCTTCTTCTACCTCCAAAGTTGAGCTCTTCTTCTACCTCCAGAGTTGAGCTCCTTCTTCTACCTCCAGAGTTGAGCTCCTTCTACCTCCAGAGTTGAGCTCTGCTTCTCCAGAGTTGAGCTCTACTTCTACCTCCAGAGTTGATTTCTACCTCCAGAGTTAAGCTCTTCTTCTACCTCCAAAGTTGAGCTCTTCTTCTACCTCCAGAGTTGAGCTTTTCTTCTACCTCTAGAGTTGAGCTCTTCTTCTACCTCCAGGGTTGAGCTCTTCTACCTCCAGAGTTGAGCTCTGATTCCCTGGTGGTTCTAAAGGGACATCTTATAAACCTCTTGGCTTCATACGTCAATCTCTGGATGCTCTTATTCCCATGTGGTTCTATAAGGACATCTTATATCGTTGTATGGTGCAGAAATCTAAACCATAAATAGTATGTCCAGACTGTATATAAAGCACACTGAAAGAAAAAAAGATAGAATTTAAATATTCTGGCCACATTAAAAGACATAACTCTCTTTTGAAAACCTTACTGGTGGAAAAGGTTGTGTGCAAGAGGTAGACAACGATACAAATTGGAGGACAACATCAAGAGACGGACAAACAGCAGTCTTGAGTGAGAGTACAGCCAAGATAGACAGCCAACTTTCATAGTGGATACGGAACTTGATTCATATGTGAGACACTAACTACACTAAGAGCACCGGGTAAAGGTAGTCAGTCTCATAGCTATTAATGTCATTTGGATCTAAAGTTTTAGACCTTAGCTTATTCTGGGTTGGCTATCCTCCGAATTACAGGCACATATTTTGGCGGCAGCAAAAACACCCTAACAGGGCCTCAGTCGCATGTCAATGCGGACTTCCGGTGATCTAATTTGCGGACTACCGCCGCCGAGAGTATCCCCCGTGTCACTACGCGCGGCGTAAATTGGGGCTAAACTAGATGGCTGGGACTCAAGAGCAGCAGCTTTGCTCGTGAGTCCCGGCCATCTAGTTTAGCCCCAATCCACGCAGCGGCGTAAGAGATACTCTCGGTGGTGGTGGTAGTCGCCAGAAGTTCGCACTTTACATGTGACTGAGGCCCTGTTTTTGGCTGCCATAATATGTACCCTTTATTCTGAGGATAGCCTCTAGGTCATAACATGTGTCTGGGGCCCTATTATAGGGAAAACAAGAATAGACCCACCGTCTACCCAAAAGCATGTCGTAAGAGTAAACTAATTGGGAGCTTTCTTCGAAGTCGGAGTGCATCTGCCTGAGAGGCAAGGAACCAACAGTCTGCACACAAATGTGCCAGATCTGTCAAACGGATGCACATGCGCGCTCAGGTTGTAGAACAGGACTACAGTCCAGAAGTGGGTGAAAAACCAGAACTTTCCACCAGAGTTTACAGCTGGTAAACGCGAAGAAGAAGAAAACATGTGAGATGTGGCGGGTACTTAGAATCCCACACCACTTTAGTTACCATGGGAATTCTGGAAACTGATTTGGTACAGTGTGATGTGTCTGGCTAAGACGGTCAGAAGAGCAAGAAGCAGGACCTTATATCTCCCTCGATATCTTAAGTGGTGTAGGTGAAGAGAGAACATTTGGTACGGTATGATGTGTCCAGTGGCTATAATGGAGCGAGTGAACGGTTCCGATAGATCATTACGGTCTGAGGATAATGGCTCTGCGAGGAGTTACATGGGGATCTGGCTGACGCTCGACACTCGGGAGAAAGGCGAGGCGGATATACAATCAGACAGTTACTGGTACCATCAGAATTGGAACTCTTTGCTTGCTGCTGAAGATGGGGATGGAGTGCTTATGGGGGTGTTCCGAGTGCTGTGATGTCGATTCTTAATTTCAAATTTGATGTCTGGTTGAGGCGGCTTGAAGAGCACGAAGCAGAACCTTAGATCTCCCACGATACCCGAAGTGGTAAAAATAGGAAGTGGAGAGTTGAAAAATGTGGTTCCCCTTTACGAAGCTGCATGGTCGCATTTCTATTATTTTCTTGTAATAAGTAAAGGACCCGTTTAACAGTGGCCGTTTTAGGATATAATCATAGACTCATTATGGTAGACTAATTGACGCACGATGGGTGATGTGATCATCATCATTTTGGTAGACTAATTGGGTGATGTGATAAGCATATTTTGGTAGACTCATTGGGTGATGTGATAAGCATATTTTGGTAGACTCATTGGGTGATGTGATAAGCATATTTTGGTAGACTCATTGGATGATGTGATAAGCATATTTTGGTAGACTCATTGGGTGATGTGATAAGCATATTTTGGTAGACTCATTGGGTGATGTGATAAGCATATTTTGGTAGACTCATTGGGGGATGTGATAAGCATATTTTGGTAGACTCATTAGGGTGATGTGATAAGCATATTTTGGTAGACTCATTGGGTGATGTGATCACCCATACTTTGGTAGACTCATTGGGTGATGTGATCACCCATACTTTGATAGACTCATTGGGTGATGTGATCACCCATACTTTGGTAGACTAATTGGGTGATGTGATCACCCATACTTTGGTAGACTAATTAGGTGATGTGATCACCCATACTTTGGTAGACTAATTTGGTGATGTGATTAACATCACTGCTTTTACTTTCAAGGACGTTACCTATTATGCATTTTAGGCTGGATCACCTGTAAAGTCAAGGTCGTTTGTGACGAAATGTCTTGACGCTTTGCAGGCATTAACCCAAGACCTTTGGGTCAGCATGCCAACATCTAGCCATTGGACAACTGCGGCTTCTTTGTCTTTCCAGAGTGTAGCCACAAAACAGCCTGATTTGTTGTATGCACGTGAGACATGGACAAGAAGCCGACAAGCTGAAAAACATTTACTGGCAACGGAATGTGGTTTTTGAGGAGAATGCAAAAAATAGCAAGGAATGATATAAAAACAAACGAGGCATTCCTGCACGAGACAAATGAAACTGTAAATTAAGAGAGAAATTAGACGTAGACAGGAGTGTTTTATTTCATTTGTTTATTTTTGTAAACATGAGAAGGAATCTTGGTCAAACAAATGTTAGTCTCCCCACAGAAAGTAGGTCACGTTCCATTGATAACTTTCTTGGACTGGTCTAACCTGCTGGACGTTATGGGTGTGCAGCTCTGTTGTTTGCTTTCTGTGATGTCTTGCATTAACTTTTTTATTCTGAGAAAGAGAATGCCTGTGACATAGGTTTCATCACTCTCTAAAGGGGTTGTGGGTTAGACCCAGTTTGTCGATGTTTTTGAGGTGTTAAAGGCGCTGGAATGCTGAAATATAGAAGTCATAATATCAACGGCATTGGGGAACACCACCGTCACCCTGTGCCAAGTCAGGTGGCTCAAGGTCGACCAATCAGAAGCGAGCTAGTGTGTATATGGGCGGTCCGTAGGGAGACTAATGTTTCTATTACCGGAATCTTTTTTCTTTTTTAGTATTCCGACCATTGAACTCCCTTGTGTACACAGTTTTTACCTCTCTGTCATCTTGACTCGAGAATTTTGCTACAACTGGAAAGATTGATATATATATATATATTTTTTTTTAAAGCAAGAGGATGGTCGATTTAACAACAGGCTGCTTTGCGTTGATTTCGACAGTGGTATCGACAGCTGACCTTTTAGTAGTGAAGTAAAAAAAAAAACTTCAGTAGTTTGCCATTGCTTTCTGAATGGTCAGATCTCAGTACCGCTGTCGAAACTAACACAAGACAAACCGTCTGCAGCTGGGATCAAACGCGGCACCCCAGCATTACGAAGCGCATTCAGGACGCTTTCGAAAGTCAAACGACTGAACGTCAAATTGCCTAATCGAACAATAAACAGCCAACAACTTGTTGTTGGTCTGCAACGTCCTCTAAAAGATATGTATAATAAACAGACAGACAATGTATTGATCGGCACTCACAGAAAGAAGTAGAAAGATTACATCTAATGGATACACAACTAAATGTTTCTCAAACAGTGTCTTCATAATGGAACGATATATCAGAGATGGGCTAAACTGGACACACGGTGTTTCTAGGAGAAAGTGAACAGGAGTTAAAGGATATAATCGTTTTCCTCACATTCATCAGCTATAATTGCAGAGGAAAGTTATGGTTGTTCGCCAAACTCTGTACTTTAGTTTTGTTCCGGAATCCGAGTGTTGCACGAACATTCATTTGATAGATTTGGCTTATTTGCATGCAGACTGCTGGTTCCTTGCCTTGGGCAGATTCATTCTAACTTCGAAGAAAATTTCCCAGTTTGTCTACTATTACAACATTCTTGTTAGGTAGGCAGTGGTCAGGCAAACAGATTGGCTGGATCTGCACCACTGGGTGGTGAACTGATGCGTAACAGAGCAGATATTGTCAAGGCCCTTTGGGAACAAGAACGGAATCAGTAGAGAAACAAGATTATTATGGCCTGGAGAGAATAAGGCACCTGAGTCTAACCAGAGAGTTTGGCCGACTCGCTACACTCAAAGGAAAGGCGAGAGGGACCTATAACCAGATTGTGACAGATACCATCAGTTTTGGAACTCTGTGCTGATTGCTGAAGATGAGGATGGAATGTGAATGCCCCGAGTGCTGTGATGTCAATTCTTGACCTAACTAACTAACTAACTAACTAACTAACTAACTAACTAACTAACTAACTAACTAACTAACTAACTAACTAACTAACTAACTAACTAACTAACTAACTAACTAACTAAGTGGTTCTTTTCTTGTTTTCCTCACAATGGGGCTCTGGAACCCACACGGGGGACAGTATTTAGTGAATCAAATCAACGGGCAGAGTATGCTAAAAAAAAGTTATGAAAATTAACAATGAAAAAAAGCGACCAACGATAAACATCACAATAAATGGAGATATATTAGAAGACATTTGAATGTTTTTTTTATCTTGGACACGTAATCTATATATATAAAAATCAATGTTTGTGTGTTTGTTTCACCCCTATAGACTCGGAAACTACTGAACCGATTTAGCTGAAATTTTCAGGATATGTTTGTTGTGACACCGGATTTTGAACTGTCGTGGTTTGAAATTCAACCTGTCACTGTTAGAGATAGGTGACCACAATTTATGCAATAATATACGCAACTAATATTTATAACTTTAGTAATTTCTAATTATAGCCACGTTAGTAATTGCGCATGCGCCGTATTTACCATTCGCCGGCGAGTTACGTGCAGCCAACGCCTTCTCTAATACATAGAATTCCAGAGAAATTTGACTAAAAAGCTCAACAAAATAGGAAAGAGGAAAACGTGCACAAAACAACACAACGTAACGTTTCGGCCGGGCAGCCTTTTTCAAACACAAGGCAAACACAAACAAGGCTGCCCGGCCGAAACGTTACGTTGTGTTGTTTTGTGCACGTTTTCCTCTTTCCCATTTTGTTGAGCTTTTTAGTCAAATTTCTCTGGAATTTATTGTATTTGCTTGACTGCAGTCACCCCCCATAGTTTCACCTAATTAATACATAGAGTAGGTCGTGGTACAGCAAACAAGATTATCTCTGTATAATATTTGCGATGGGGGGGGGGGGGGGAAGGGGGCAATCAAGGACTATCTCGACGTCGGTGCAGACAGTGACTGCGACATTAACTTTATTAACCGTGTTAGACACGTGCGATTTCTATTTCATTAATATATCTGGAGTATCTGTCTACGAGAAAACAATTGCCTGCGGTTTTGAATTGTGTTTTAATCGCCACACAGTAGAGGGACACACATGTCTAATAGTTGAGTTCTCTTTTCGCGTTTCCGATTATGTGGCTGCTTGGTCTAATGGTTAGAACACTGGGTTCATGTGCGGTAGACCTGGGTTCGAATCCGCAGTCGTTAAATTTTTTTTTACCCCGGACTAAAATAATATCCTCATCTGCTCTGTCGTGGTGACAGCACTAGCCATGTTGCCTTAATATAAAAAAAAAAAAAAAAAAAAAAGTAAATGGGTAAACCATTTGATAATTAAATTTGACCATTTCGCATACTTATGATTGCATTGTTAAACTTTCCGATTGCATGGTTACGCTGAAATTGTATAGATTTTCTTTAATTTTCATTTAGATTTAGTTATTTCATCTGTGTTGGAATTTTAAGCTGTGCTGTTTACAATGGCGTTCATTTCCTAATTATGGTGTTTTTTTCCTGTGTTCGTTTGCTTTTCAACTGTTTTTTTTTCTCCCAACTACTTCAATGAGGGAAAGAATTGTCGGTGAATTTGTGGGGAAGGGGGGGGGGGGGCAAACTATTTACTGAGAGAGCTTTAAATCACAGTAACTGCTTTACCCACTTAAAGTAGCAGCAGCAGTAATAGTTGTGGTTGGGCTGTTACACCATAGTGCTCTCATGGGAAGACCGCCGGTAAGGTTATGGCGTTCTTCTGTCGGCAAGTGAAATTATACATCCTAACCTATAGACTCGGAAACTACTAAACCGATTTAGCTGAAATTTTCAGGATATGTTTGTTTTGATACCGGATTTTGAACCATCGTGGTTTGAAATTCAACCTGTCACTGTTAGAGATAGGTGACCACAATTTATGCCAAAATATTCGCAACTAA
Source organism: Candidula unifasciata (assembly GCA_905116865.2). Taxonomy (NCBI): domain Eukaryota; kingdom Metazoa; phylum Mollusca; class Gastropoda; order Stylommatophora; family Geomitridae; genus Candidula; species Candidula unifasciata. Next base: position 478,770 of record CAJHNH020005746.1, on the reverse strand, counting down.
TATTTATAACTTTAGTGATTTCTAATTATAGCCACGTTAGTAATTGCGCATGCGCCGCCGTAGTCAGAACGCAAGGCTACCGCCATTCGCCGGCGAGTTACGTGCAGCCAACGACCTAATACATAGAGTAGGTCGAGGTACCGCAAACAAGACTATCTCTATATTTGCCACAATAACCATATTAAACACGTTTTCTTTTTTCTGTTTTTTATTTCAAACAACCTTCGATGGCGGGGGGGGGGGGGGCGGCAATCAAGGACTATTTCGACGTCGGCGCAGACATTGACTGCTTCATTAACTTCATTAGACAGGTGCGATTTCCATTGTCTTTCTTTTCTAAAAACCTTTGATGAGGGAGAGGGTAGTAGGTGGATTTAGTAGTGGGGTGGGGGTGGGGTGGAGATCAAAGACTATCTCAAATTACGCCACAGCAACGCGTGGCCGGGTACAGCTAGTATAATATAAAAGAGAATAGGAATGATTTGGTGTGTGTGTGTGTGTGTGTGTGTGTGTGTGTGTGCATGCGTGCGGGTGTGTGAGAGGAGTTTGTGCAGAGATTCTGGAAGATATTCGACATTAAAGGGGAAACAAAGACCGACTTTAAATCCACGCTGCAACTGATACTATTAGCACGCACGCCCGACTCTATTTATAGCTAAAGTCGGACGTTTAGCATGTGGTCTTTTCGGTGGCTGCTGAAGAAGGGGACGGGGCACGTATGGAAATACCCCGAGTGCAGTGATGTTAATTCTTGATCCATTCATTCATTGACAGAAACATAATAATTTGGTTTTCATTAAAAAGCCGAGCTGCTGAAGCTACGAGCGTGCGGTATCGATAATAGAACAGTAGAAAGTAAGTTTGGCAACTAACAAATTCAGTAAACGACGGTAATATTTGTTACTTTTGTCAGTATCGATAAATCAAATACAACAAGTACTACGACTACAAAAGATGGCGGGAGCTGAACAAAACGCCATGGAGGTTGATAACACAGAGGAGAACCCACCGACAGATGCTAAAGAAGCCGACAATAAAAAGCAGAGCAGTTATGAAGTACCATGGTAAATGGACTTATTCAATTAGTTTGCTTTTATACTACTATTTTTTTATTTACAATTAACATGTCTACTTTTAGAAGATAAATCCTACTTTGGGCGCATCGATCATTATGGGAAGAGCACCCATTTTTTACAGACCAATTTTTTTTTTGGGTACTGGGTGAATAATGATGTCAAAGGCGTGAAAAGGAATCTTTACTCTTTAACTAAAAGTTAAATAATATAGTCTGCCTATATCATCGATTTTTTGGTACTCTTTACTCTTGTCTTTCGGTCCGGAACGGCGACCCTGGGTACGCAGACTCAGTTTGTTTTATTGTAATATTGTTTGTTTACTGTGACATGTCGTATTGTGTGTGTAGTGTAGTGCTATCGTCGTCAACAGTATAGAATATATGTGTCCCATAGGGTCGCCGTTCAAAGGAGTGCAGATTTTCTTTTGACATTGGACAAGATAACAATTTAATTTAGTTGTAAACAACAACTTTATGTTGTTTTTAGTGAATGTTTCAAAATTACTAGAACACCGACAAAGAATAGACACATATTCATATTCTTTCAGTGCAGGAAGTAAATAGTCACCCTAGTATTGCCTGCTTGCTAGGGAAGGGACAGGGGATGTCCTAAAGAAGTCCACACGCATGGTGCTGCCCCACCCGCTAACCAGACATTCCATGCTCGGACTGTATATGGCACAGCCATTCAGCCAATAGGCACATATGTCCACCAAAAGCTTAGGTTTGTTTTTATCGAGGTTGTCTACATTAGATCCATTATGTTTTGTTCCTCTTCGGTCACACACAACGGTTTTGACTGTAGAAGGGTTTTCCTGATCTAGGGACCTGTGACTTAAGTCTGCCGCTTTCACACTATTGGTACAAGTACTCATAGGGCTAGACCAAGCTCTCAAGGCAGAACAGCTGGTGTGCTCCACTGCGCGAGAGATTGATGTCTACAGCCCTGGATCTCTCTGACCCTTGTGTATTCCTGTACAAAACATTCATGGGTGTCCATATTAGCATATAGTTCATCCATGTTGCTAAGGGTGCTAAGACGGATGACGTCTACGTTTTGCAAAAAACTTGTAACAATTAATAATTACACAGTAACTAACAAACACATCAACTTCCCTGCGTGTTCCATGGTGGAACACGTTGCCATCATGTGTTTGAACTGATAAATGGTTTTAAGCCATGAAAACTGATACAATATGGTCTTCTGGCCTTGAGATGAACAGGGAAACTAGCACAGCCATACCGGAAGCGCATCGGACACATGTTGAGAAAATCTGAGAACAATATAACCGGAATGTCTTTGCACTGGAACCCACAGGGGCTTAAAAATAAAGCAAACTAAAAAGCACACAGAAAAAAGGGAGCTAGAGAGGGAAGTTAAAAAGATGGAAAGGACATTTGGGAGAGCTGCAAGCAATAGAATACCTTGATGTGAATTGGTTGAGGGCCTATGCCCCGTTAAGGCAGAAGAAAAAGATTTGTAGTTAGGGTCCGTGGTTGATACTGATAGCATGATAAGGTAGGCCAGAAATAAATAGTTATTGAATTTGCCTTCATAGACAAAGGTATTCTCTTCTTTTTGTTCACCAGCTGTAAACTCCGGTGGAAAATTCTGGTTGTTCGTACACCTCTGGACTTTAGTCTTGATCCATAACCTGAGTATTTCGTGCACATCCGTTTTACAGGTCTGACTTATTTGTATGCAGATTGTTATTCGTGCTGGTTGGCCTCTCGCCCTCTGTCCTGGCAATGTACGTTCTGCTACTGTTTCCACTCTGCCTTTATGCTGAATGTGGCCAGAATTTCAGTTTCCAAGCCAAGCCTTGAGGCTGTTTACTAGCTAGTCCCCCTTGATGTTTTAATGTTTTTTGTAAATAAATAATATCAGTAAAATATAATGGAAAAGCTTACTCAGCACTTTTATAACTTGTATGAACACTCAATCAATAACCTCTGTTAGATTTGCCAGACGTTGCAGTTTTCTATTGACTGTCCTGTCTTGTATGAAATAATTCACTGCTCTAAAAACTGCCAGTTTAACCCAGATTGATTGGTCAATAATTATCTTGTTCAATTTGTTCGCAGGGTTGAAAAGTACCGGCCAATAAAATTGCAGGATATTGTAGGTAACGAAGAAACCGTCAGCAGGCTTGGGGTGTTTGCCAGGGAAGGCAATGTGCCGAACATCATTATTGCAGTGAGTGAGAACTATTCAATTTTTTTTCTGCATTCACCCTTAAATGGGTGGTCAGCATGTTGTTTTGTGGTTTACAGCTAGGCTGCAATTTTCAGCCCAAAACATCAGATTTTAGCAAATGCCTTAACCCTACCAGACCTGAGGCCCTGAATCTAACTGCCCCCTATACCTGAGCATCATCATGAAAAACCAACATGATATACAAAAATATTAGTTACATGCAAACAAGTGGTCAGAATAAGTTGAAACTTGGAGACATTGTAGAAAATAGGTTTACCTTTCATCTAGCGCCAACATTCCGCCTTTGTGTGCAATTCCACCCAGCAAGATCGGCCTTGTTTCACAAAGGGGGCACTAGATGTTGCTGTTTGAGAAACACGCCCCTTCTCTTACTATCAATCTAGTTTTCAATCTATAATTTTCAAGACTCTCCTCATCACTCGATCTTCCACTCGAGCTCCCACTGACTGTATCACTTCAACTAGGAACATATTCTTCACGAAATTCTGACTCCTCAAGAGTCTAAATCAACCAAAGTATTGATCACCTGTTGGACTGTGAAAAGCCTAGACCTACTTCACTTACCTGTCGAAGTGCCTTTGATTAATCAGCTGTGAATTTTCAGAATTTTTTCCTGTCAAACAACACAAAGCAAAGAAAATCCAGACACATGGGGGCAGCGATTCTCAATGACTAACCACGAAATCTGATTACGATTGGCTGGTTATTTTTAATTTGTGCGCATTGTTTTCTCATAGTACGCAAATTCCCGACATTGAGGGACAGCGGTTAAGCGGCAGATTAAGAAATTCCTGTAATAGCGGGGCAGCAGTCTGGTAGAGTTAATAGTGGCCGTTTCTGACATGTGTATTAAGGGACAGAGGGTTTATTTTGTTCTCCTTTAACATTGGGCCCAAGAACCCTCATGGGACATTGTTATTCTGCTGTGGGACATTGTTATTTTGCTGTGGGACATTGTTATTCTGCTGTGGGACATTGTTATTCTTCTGTGGGACATTGTTATTCTGCTGTGGGACATTGTTGTTCTCCTGTGGGACATTGTTATTCTGCTGTGGGACATTGTTATTCAGCTGTGGGACATTGTTATTCTCCTGTGGGACATTGTTATTCTGCTGTGGGACATTGTTATTCTGCTGTAGGACATTGTTATTCTGCTGTGTGACATTGTTATTCTGCTGTGGGACATTGTTATTCTGCTGTGGGACATTGTTATTCTGCTGTGGGACATTGTTGTTCTCCTGTGGGACATTGTTATTCTGCTGTGGGACATTGTTATTCTCCTGTGGGACATTATTATTCAGCTGTGGGACATTGTTATTCTCCTGTGGGACATTGTTATTCTGCTGTAGGACATTGTTATTCTGCTGTGGGACATTGTTATTCTCCTGTGGGACATTGTTATTCTCCTGTGGGACATTGTTATTCTCTTGTTCATTCATCCGGGTGTTATTTCTGGCTTTTTATCATGTAATGGGACATAATTAGTCTCTTGCACTCAGATAGCTATGGTAGCGGAGTAGCTTGCATACTTGCTTGACTGCCTGGTGATTCTGGGTTTAAAAATCTGCACTGACATCATTTTGGGGGTGGGGGAAGTCTTCAGTTGCTGTGTCTGCGACCATTATCTTTGATTTATTGTTGTTTTATTAGTTAAATTAAGAACATTGCAACGTCTGGGACCATTATCTTTGATTTATTGTTGTTTTATTTGTAAAATTAAGAACATTGCAACGTCTGTGAACATTATCTTTGATTTATTGTTGTTTTATTTGTAAAATTCAGAACATTGGTTACATTTTGTCCATGCCCTTTAGCTATCAGGATTATCTATTTTTAATTTTTTAGCACTTTTTAAGATTTGTCTGCATATCTTAATTCTGGAAATGGATTTCCTCGAAAATTAAATGGATCAGAATTGTTGTAGATTTAATTATTTTTTAAACTTTCTTATAATTTTTTGTGAAACGAGGAAACATGCTTGGAGACTGGGAAAAAAACCAAAGTACTTTAACCATTTACAGAAATCAGCGATTTGGAAGGCTTGGTTCTTAAAAGAATAGGCAGGGATTGACCAGCATGAAGGTGAACAGAAGACATTGGAGACAAATTTGGGATCAGAATGGTGTTGTGAGTCACCACAACCTGAGTGAGATGCTAAAGATGGGATCCGAGCATTTGTGGAATTGTCCAGTATGCGATGATTATGATCGGCTGATTAACTAGCTATCATGAATATACACAAAGCAGGTGAATTGACAAGAAACAAAGCATTTCACAAAGAAGGTGAATTGACAAGAAACAGCATTTCTAATGGGCTGTGATGAGAGCAGAAATTTGCAGAGGACCAGCTTCTTGATGATAATGTGATTTTACCGCAGGGCCGGCCTGTTTACTCCCAGCTAAGGCTGGGGATCTGGCCCGACAGAGCTTCATTGCAAGACAAGATATGGAAGACTGGCAAGGACCTTAGACTCATATCCTGTTTGGGGCATAGAAAGGACTGAATCTATAACTAGCTGTACACACATGTCCTAACTGTAACTGACTCACAGCATGTTGAGACAGGTGAAGACAGGCATGCTTCGTGCAGAGTGGCTAGTTTCACTTCAGAGGTATCAGCTTCATATTTGTTCTGGGGGCATTCTGGTGTAAAGGGCAATGAATAAGCTGACAGACTTGCAAGTAATGCTTATGTGAAACAGACAAGCAATGGACAAGGCTGATATATTGAATGCAGTCAGAGAGGTGGCTTGATTAAATGAATCACGTAATGATTGTGAATCTGCAACACTGACGAGACTACTCGAACATAACATCCAAAGAGGTGAAGTCAGACAAGAGCGCTACACGGGGGCACAAAGAAGAATAGTAGACCAACACAGACCTGGTGTTATAAGCCACTACACGCTGAGGGAGATACTGAAGAGGGGATTCTGAGCACTTATGAACTGGATGGTTTAATGTGCGATGGTAATCTGTTGACTAACTAAACTTCAGAGGTTCTAGATAGTTAGCATCCTTTGGATATTTTCTGCAGGTCGTGTTGGCAAATAAACAGGTAGATTGACAGGTATAATAGATGATTATGGTCTGAGAAGAATGGTGCTGTTAGAAGTGACTGGGGATCTGGCTGACGCTCAACACTAAAAGAAAAGACAAGATGGATATGCAATCAGGTGGTTACTGGTGTCACTGGAATTGGAACTTTGCACTTAGTGCTGAAGATGGGGATGCAGCACTTATGGCAATGTCCCGAGTGCTGTGGTGTTGAGTTGAGTCAATAATTGACATGACAGCACTTGGGGCATTCCCATATGCGCTCCAGCAGCCAGCGCAGAGTTCCAATACTGATGGTAGCAGTCATAATCTGGTTATATGTCCGTCTTGCCTTCCTTCTGAGTGCAGTGAGCCGGCCAGACCCTCATTTTCTCTAGGCCATCATAATCTGTTTTCTCTTCTGACTTCGTTACTTGATCTCAAAGGGCCTTGACCACATCTGCCTTGTTGCTGTGATGTCAATTCTTTATTCAGAATTCAATGTGGAACACAGAAGAAGACAATGATGTTGTTGTCTTTTAGCCTACTGTGTAACTTTCAACTATCTTTTTAAACTTTGCGTGGCTTGTACAGATTGTGTTGAACTGTTCGCACAGGGTCCCCCAGGTACCGGAAAAACTACCAGCATCCTGTGTCTGGCCAGAGCTCTGCTGGGGTCGTCTTTCAAAGATGCCGTCCTGGAGTTGAACGCTTCCAATGAAAGGTTAGTTAGTTATAGTAATTTTCCTTCTTCTTTGCTTCCACCAGCTAAAAACTCCATGGGAAAGTGTTCTTTGGTGTTCATCCACCTCCGGACTTAAGTCTTGCTCCAGAACCTGAGTGTTGCGTGCAATTCCATTTCACAAATCTGGTATATTTGTTTGCAGGCTTGTGGTTCTTTGCCTGTCAGGCAGATATGCTCTGACTTTGAAGGATGTGTCCAGTTAGTCGACTCCTACAACGTGCTTGTTGCGGAGACAGTGGGTCTCTTCTTGTTTTCCCCACAATATTGATCCCGGACGGAACCCGCACGAGGAGGTTTTAGTATGAAAGTAAGGATGAATGATACCAAATGAACACTTCTTCCTATCATTCACCAGCTGTAAACTCAGGCGGGAAATCCTGGCTTTTTGTCAACTTTGGTGTGGCTGCAGCATTGAAGTGTTTCATGCACATCTGTTTGACTGATCTGGCTTATTGTGTGCAGATTGTTGGTTCCTCACCTCTGTCAGATGCTGTCCAATTTTGACGGAATCTTTAATCCTGTCTACGTTGGCCACACCCCAGGTACTCAACCTGTTTCTTGGATGAGGGCCAAGATTTGTAGATGGGTCTTGATGTCAAGCAGAATGTCCAGGAAAGTTCTGCTTCTGGACTTTGTACTTGTTTACAATCTTGAATATGGCGGGCACATCTGTTTTACAGATCTGGTTTAATTTATGCGGATTATTGGTTTCTTGACTATCACTTGACTTAGCTCAGACTTGGAAATAAAAATCCACTTATTAATTACCCTTTATGACATGCTTATTAGGCGGCTGTGGGTACACCCCCCACCCCCACCCCCTTCAACCACAGTGGGGCCTGAAATCCAACCAGGGACTTTAAAGAAATTAAGGCCAACTTACAGAATGCATTGGATTGAGCACACATACAATCCTTTTAACCTCCTTTCCACAGCTCTTTGATGAACTTCAGGAAGAAATGAAGAGAAAGAAGATGTTTCAGGGCACTAAACTATGTCCTAAGACATGGCTGTTCATCTAAGTTTAGTTGGGGGCCACAATTTTATAAATGGGGATCATTGCAGGCCACAAGCTCACACCCCAGCATAGAAAGATCCTTAATACAATACAGCTGGCAATGATCCGCAGACCACAAGCTCACACCCCAGCATAGAAAGATCCTTAATACAATACAGCTGGCAATGATCCGCAGACCACAAGCTCACACCCCAGCATAGAAAGATCCTTAATACAATACAGCTGGCAATGATCCGCAGACCACAAGCTCACACCCCAGCATAGAAAGATCCTTAATACAATACAGCTGGCAATGATCTGCAGACCACAAGCTCACACCCCAGCATAGAAAGATCCTTAATACAATACAGCTGGCAATGATCTGCAGACCACAAGCTCACACCCCAGCATAGAAAGATCCTTAGTACAATACAGCTGGCAATGATCCGCAGACCACAAGCTCACACCCCAGCATAGAAAGATCCTTAGTACAATACAGCTGGCAATGATCCGCAGACCACTTGCATTGGCTTACTTTCCAAGGTTTATCGTGGTATGGGACGTCGCAGGTCGACCCAGCCTAAAATGGGTACCAGGATGGGCTGTCCTGGGAAAGTAAAGACAGCCGGCGTAATGCTGACCACATTACCCACAGAGTGCTGACGGTCTGTAAAAATATGGGACGCTCTGCCCATATGCCCGATGCGCCGAAAGGCGTGAAAAGGGATCTTTACTTTTTTACTTTTTTTACTTTCCAAGGAAGCAGAACTGGTCCTGCAGTGGATACCAGCCCACTGTGATATTTAAGGGAATGGGAGAGAGAGCAGATGAGCTGGCAAAAGCTGGGAGCAATCTCCCACAACCTCATCCACAACAGAGTTATGAAGAAACCAAAACAGCCCTAAAGCAGGCTTTCAAGGGGGAATGGAGAAGACAGAATGAAGACTACAGACCAGAGAGTGACAGCATAAACAAACTTAACTCTTTGAGTCCCAGGCGGTTTAGCGTCACAGGCCCAGGGGGTAGTAAAGAGAGTAATAAAATCGGCGCATCATGCGTTCATTGGGCTTTTAGGTAGGAACCTATGAACGTATGATGCGTTCCTTGGGACTCAAAGAGTTAACAGGAAAGAACAAACATTAATTTTGAAGCTTCGGACTGAACGTACTGCGATCTTAGAGCACAAAATATGCATAAAAGTGTCTGCTAACCGTGAATTTGGCGCAGGCAGACAGACAGACTTCTGAGCATGTACTGCAGGTTTGCCCTAATTACTCCTGGCAAAGGCTGAAGATTGGGCCCAGTGGAGCCACATTACAAGAGGAGCTACGGGGGAACCAGTGGTGATCTGAGATGCACCATACTGTTTATGACTCAGATGGGAACTGAATGTTTAGCATGCCTGATGTCAAACACAGAAGAAAACAAAAAAGTGTAATGAAAGTTGAATAGTATCGTGTGTTGCAAGTGTCAGAGTTTTGTACATTAAATATGAATGTAAAATATCTGAGGCTGTGGTTAATGAGATGATAACAGTCTCTGTGGTGTTTAAGCTATCTGCCTCATGTTCTGAAGGTCGTGGGATCAATTTCAGATTTCCTTTTTTTTTCAGTTTATGAGTGCTGGTGTTTTACAGTTCCCTGGGGGTCGTTGCTGGGGCTGTGTCATTTGTGCTTAATGCAGCACTCTTGCTGGCAGTCGGCCAGTTGTTGAACAGTTATCAAGCCTTAGGAGTTCAAACCACACACTGTCAAGTTAATAATCTTATCTTTAAACACTTTAAATTGATGAATGTAGGCTTGAAGTCAGTGGTTGCAGTTTCTAAAGAGGTCATGGCTGACAAAAATCAGTTTAACTTGTACACCTTGGCATGCAGGTTTGAAAGGAAATGAACAAGCTGGTAGACTTGAGGGTAAGGCTAACGTGGGGGGTGGGGGGGACAAACAATGGACTAATCTAATATACTGAATGCTGAATGAGAAGTAAGGCACATTTGCGAGAACCAAGTGATCTGTGTGCAGCCATGACCAGACTAGGAAACAGCATGGGAAAAGTTCTGAGGTCAGAGAAGAGCCCTATGTAGGAAGTCAATGAAGAAGAATAAACCAACACAGAACTGGTTTCACCAGCTGCTCATTTGTGGGGATGTCCATGGAGGGGATCCGAGCACCGACCGACTGATTGCTTCAGTCTGCAGTGAGGATTATCTGTTGATTAATATGGAAGCTCATTAATTTCTATGTAACATCTTTCACAGAGGAATTGATGTTGTGAGAAACCGCATCAAGATGTTTGCCCAACAGAAAGTCACCCTGCCCAAGGGGAGGCATAAAATTATCATTCTGGATGAGGCGGACAGGTAAGGTTGTCGGTAAAGGGAGATGTGTCCGAGACGTGTTAGCATCTGACTCTATTCAAGAGGTGACAGCAATATGAAAGAATTTACAATCGGGGAAGGGGGTGGGGGGTGTTTTGGATGCATTGCAGCCAGTCTTCATTGTTTCATCATCAACATCATGTTGTGCCATTAGTTATCACATAGGGCTCACAGTCTATTCCTCCATTCCATCCTATCCTGTGCAAGCTCTTCTATATAAAGGTAAAAAGGTCGGGAGATGTGAACCAGCGTCATTACAAACGGTTATAAACCATAAGTGCTCTGCCACCAGAACGGACAGCTGATAAGAAACTGTCCGCCTGTATCGCAGTTCGCACATAGCTCTGTAGCTACAGCGACGTTCCTTCATTTACCCCAAAGTGTCACTCTGCTACCCATTTCCTAGAGGCTGGGTGAACCCCGGGAACCGCCCGGTTTCGAACACCGACCGTGGGCTGCAGCGAGTCGCAGCTGGATTTGAAAGCGAGCCTCCTATCGGCTGCGTTAACACGGCTCCCAGTCTCTTCTATGTTATGGATGGAATCCAGTCAAGCACCTCTAGCCTCTTACGTTGATGTTCGTTTAAGAGTTTCTTTAGTCTTATAACTGTTATTGCCTGGATATTTCTGTGATTTCTTCAACCTTCTAGAATTTATCCAGTTTTATGTTCAAGTGTATGTTTTCCAATGTATTTAACTTTTGTTCCTTTTCTTTAGTGGTTTCCCAACGTTCACTGTTAGTGTCGTATCCTTTACAGGACGTTGCAGAACTAACCCCAGCAGCCCCTGGCTGTTGTGGTTTCTCTAGGCAAATTTACATCCAGTAGTTTGCCATTGCTGTCTGGACGGTCGGTCCCCTGAAACCACTGTCGAAACCAACGCAAGGCGCATGGCCCGCAGCTGGGATCGAACCCGGCACCCCGGTGTTCGCATCGACTTAGCCACAGGGCTGACAACGTTCACTGGCGTTTTGTTAAATTAAATAGCATTAAATGTCATATGTCTGCAGACTGTTGGTTCCTTGCATCAGGCAGATGCACTCCACTTAGAAGGATACACCCTTAATTAGTCACCTTTTGTGACATGCAGGTGGGGGGGGGGGGGGTGTGTGGCTATGGTTGTATTCTTTTTATCTCAAAATGTGCGGCCCCAGAACACACACAGAGAATGCCAGATGCTTATTTACATTGCATCATTAGTTGTCTTTCTTGTTGCTTTTTGTTTCTTTTATAACGGAACTATATTTGTAATTATCCTGTTGTGAATAGCATGACCGACGGAGCTCAGCAAGCACTGAGGAGGACCATGGAGATTTTCTCAAAGACGACCCGCTTTGCCTTGGCCTGCAATTCTTCTGAAAAAATTATTGGTATGTAATTTGTGGCTTGGATTAATTATTCATGGCAGAGCGATTACAATGTTGGGCACTCATGGGGGAGACCCGGGTTCGATCCCCTGTAAGGTGATGGGAGGTTTGTCTCTCAGGGGTAAAAAAGAAACATCCTTACCTGCACAGTCCACGGTGACAGCATTAGTGATGCAGCCCTAAATCCTCAGGATCAAAACTCCCCCTGTCCACACAGCCTCGAGAAGCAGTACATGCACACAGTACTGGCAGTTAGTTATCCATGCTTTCAGTTACTTCAGATCACAACTGTTCATACCATCATCCTCAGTACTTGCATCCTGAAGGGTGACCCAAAGGCAGGCAAGCAGTGAATTTCATTAGAGAGAAAGGACATGAATAAATGCTACACTGCCCATGTGAATTTCAGTGTGTGGGAGGAAATGTTACGAATACCTTGGATGGCCAGAGTAACTAACAACGATTGCTTGAAAGAAGCTAATGAAAGTAGATCTCTATATACAACAATAAGATAGAGACAAACACTGTTCTTTGGACACATAATGAGAAGAGAGACATTGGAGAACATCGTGACAACTGGAAAGATTAGTAGAAAAGGGGTAGAGGCAGACCAAGAGAGATGATGCTGGATGGGCTGAAATGATAGCATGGAGGGATATCATCAAGAGAGCTGTTCCAGGCAACCAGGGATTGTGATCTGTAAAGACGCATGAGCGCCTACACCAGTTGGCAGGGCACATGATGATGATGATGGGGGGGGGGAAATAGACCCACTGCTTCCTTAACAAGCATGTGGTAACATTTGACTTAGGATGTGCTGATATTGGATGTATTAGGCTGAAAGGTGCAGATATCACAGCCTGGTTGTCAACCACTGTGACTCTGAAACACAGAAGTAGAAGAATGCTATAGGAGAGACATCACATGGGGTGTGAGTCATAGGCAGTGACAACAGCTCACAGAAGCCGGCTTCAGACCTAAAAAAAAATGAGGTATCTGAGAAAGGTGGTCCATGTGGCAAGAAGGGACAAAGTCGCAATCAGACAGTACTTCATGATCTTGAAACCCAGGCCTTACAAACTTGAGTGGATCAGTCACAGTTACGATGGTTTGGACATGTACGCAAAATTAGAGAAAATCAGGCACCGTGGCAGGCATGGGAGGCAAAGAACCAAGGAACCAGACCTTCAGGGGACTGGAATAGAACAAAGCCAGAAAGAAAACTGCAGAGAAAAGTCTGGTGATCTCTCTGGCAAACTTCTACACCCCAAGGTAGAAGAGGATCGACTAAGTAAGTAAGGGACATCAGGTGGTAAAGACCTCATACATGAGGATACTGATCTGTGAAACTATAGTGGATGTTCTGATTGATTTAACGACGGGTGGCTCCCGCGTGGTTTTCCTGTCTTGCGGCTCCAGTTGGTACAACCAGGGTATGCAGTCTAAAGGCATAGTCCGTGACGAATAAGAGACTCAATAAACTCAGGTGAGGTTAAACTGTCGTGATCAGGATGTGACAATGTCTTGACTGAGCCTAGGACCAGAGCACTATGTATTGGCTCTGAATTTGTGGAAGCTTCCTTAGATGGCGGGAAAGGTTCATTTGCTGCCCTGCCTGTGTTTTCTCATGAGGGCTGACCAGCATAACTTGGCTGGTCTGGATTAGCTTGAGGGGGGCACAACCTGTGAACTAGGAAACAAAGATGACCACACAGAAGTGAATCTGCAGTGTCCCACAAAACTAACCGGAGCGGCTAACGGGGGAAGAAATGCTTGCAGAAGTCAGATGAATCAACCAAAAGATATAAATATCGCAGCTATTTTGTAAATGTCAACGGTTACAGTGCATTTACCTCTTTGGATGAACCCAGAAGAAGATGCAAAATGTGGGCAAATCCATTGGAGCACTATGACTTGAAAATCTTGCAAGACACACCTCTCCCCTTCCCCAACATCTTCTGCTGCAACTACTATTACTCCCACCCTCCCCTTCCTTTACTGGTACTGTGCCTACATTGTTGAAGGCTCTAGTCTTTTCTTATGTTCCCCCCACAGCCTTTCTTATACATTCTCATCTCTTATGTGTGCAATTCTGCGTTTATGTTTTTCATGATGTCATCATATGGTTTGTTCAGTACAAGGTAGCACATGATCATCATATGGTTTGTTCAGTACAAGGTAGCACATGATAGATCATATGGTTTGTTCAGTACAAGGTAGCAATGAGGATCATATGGTTTGTTCAGTACAAGGTAGCACATGATCATCAATGGTTTGTTCAGTACAAGGTAGCACAAGATAGCACATGATCATCATATGATGGTTTTGTTCAGTGATCAAGGTAGCACACAAAGTAGCACATGATCATCATATGGTTTGTTCAGTACAAGGTAGCACATGATCATCATATGGTTTGTTCAGTACAAGGTAGCACATGATCATCATATGGTTTGTTCAGTACAAGGTAGCACATGATCATCATATGGTTTGTTCAGTACAAGGTAGCACATGATCATCATATGGTTTGTTCAGTACAAGGTAGCACATGATCATCATATGGTTTGTTCAGTACAAGGTAGCACATGAGGATCATATGGTTTGTTCAGTACAAGGTAGCACATGAGGATCATATGGTTTGTTCAGTACAAGGTAGCACATGAGGATCATATGGTTTGTTCAGTACAAGGTAGCACATGAGGATCATATGGTTTGTTCAGTACAAGGTAGCACATGATCATCATATGGTTTGTTCAGTACAAGGTAGCACATGATCATCATATGGTTTGTTCAGTAGCAAGGTAGCACATGAGGATCATATGGTTTGTTCAGTACAAGGTAGCACATGAGGATCATATGGTTTGTTCAGTACAAGGTAGCACATGAGGATCATATGGTTTGTTCAGTACAAGGTAGCACATGAGGATCATATGGTTTGTTCAGTACAAGGTAGCACATGAGGATCATATGGTTTGTTCAGTACAAGGTAGCACATGATCATCATATGGTTTGTTCAGTACAAGGTAGCACATGATCATCATATGGTTTGTTCAGTACAAGGTAGCACATGAGGATCATATGGTTTGTTCAGTACAAGGTAGCACATGAGGATCATATGGTTTGTTCAGTACAAGGTAGCACATGAGGATCATATGGTTTGTTCAGTACAAGGTAGCACATGAGGATCATATGGTTTGTTCAGTACAAGGTAGCACATGATCATCATATGGTTTGTTCAGTACAAGGTAGCACATGATCATCATATGGTTTGTTCAGTACAAGGTAGCACATGATCATCATATGGTTTGTTCAGTACAAGGTAGCACATGAGGATCATATGGTTTGTTCAGTCCAAGGTAGCACATGAGGATCATATGGTTTGTTCAGTACAAGGTAGCACATGATCATCATATGGTTTGTTCAGTACAAGGTAGCACATGAGGATCATATGGTTTGTTCAGTACAAGGTAGCACATGAGGATCATATGGTTTGTTCAGTACAAGGTAGCACATGATCATCATATGGTTTGTTCAGTACAAGGTAGCACATGATCATCATATGGTTTGTTCAGTACAAGGTAGCACATGATCGTCATATGGTTTGTTCAGTACAGGTAGCACATGAGGATCATATGGTTTGTTCAGTACAAGGTAGCACATGAGGATCATATGGTTTGTTCAGTACAAGGTAGCACATGATCATCATATGGTTTGTTCAGTACAAGGTAGCACATGATCATCATATGGTTTGTTCAGTACAAGGTAGCACATGATCATCATATGGTTTGTTCAGCAAGGTTTGATGAGCATCATCATATGGTTTGTTCAGTACAAGGTAGCACATGAGGATCATATGGTTTGTTCAGTACAAGGTAGCACATGATCATCATATGGTTTGTTCAGTACAAGGTAGCACATGATCATCATATGGTTTGTTCAGTACAAGGTAGCACATGATCATCATATGGTTTGTTCAGTACAAGGTAGCGCATGATCATCATATGGTTTGTTCAGTACAAGGTAGCACATGATCATCATATGGTTTGTTCAGTACAAGGTAGCACATGATCATCATATGGTTTGTTCAGTACAAGGTAGCACATGAGGATCATATGGTTTGTTCAGTACAAGGTAGCACATGATCATCATATGGTTTGTTCAGTACAAGGTAGCACATGATCATCATATGGTTTGTTCAGTACAAGGTAGCACATGAGGATCATATGGGTTTGTTCAGTACAAGGTAGCACATGAGGATCATATGGTTTGTTCAGTACAAGGTAGCACATGATCATCATATGGTTTGTTCAGTACAAGGTAGCACATGATCATCATATGGTTTGTTCAGTACAAGGTAGCACATGATCATCATATAGTTTGTTCAGTACAAGGTAGCACATGAGGATCATATGGTTTGTTCAGTACAAGGTAGCACATGAGGATCATATGGTTTGTTTCAGTACAAGGTAGCACATGAGGATCATATGGTTTGTTCAGTACAAGGTAGCACATGATCATCATATGGTTTGTTCAGTACAAGGTAGCACATGATCATCATATGGTTTGTTCAGTACAAGGTAGCACATGAGGATCATATGGTTTGTTCAGTACAAGGTAGCACATGATCATCATATGGTTTGTTCAGTACAAGGTAGCACATGATCATCATATGGTTTGTTCAGTACAAGGTAGCACATGATCATCATATGGTTTGTTCAGTACAAGGTAGCACATGATCATCATATGGTTTGTTCAGTACAAGGTAGCACATGAGGATCATATGGTTTGTTCAGTACAAGGTAGCACATGATCATCATATGGTTTGTTCAGTACAAGGTAGCACATGATCATCATATGGTTTGTTCAGTACAAGGTAGCACATGATCATCATATGGTTTGTTCAGTACAAGGTAGCACATGATCATCATATGGTTTGTTCAGTACAAGGTAGCACATGAGGATCATATGGTTTGTTCAGTACAAGGTAGCACATGAGGATCATATGGTTTGTTCAGTACAAGGTAGCACATGATCATCATATGGTTTGTTCAGTACAAGGTAGCACATGATCATCATATGGTTTGTTCAGTACAAGGTAGCACATGATCATCATATGGTTTGTTCAGTACAAGGTAGCGCATGAGGATCATATGGTTTGTTCAGTACAAGGTAGCACATGATCATCATATGGTTTGTTCAGTACAAGGTAGCACATGAGGATCATATGGTTTGTTCAGTCCAAGGTAGCACATGATCATCATATGGTTTGTTCAGTACAAGGTAGCACATGAGGATCATCATGGTTTGTTCAGTACAAGGTAGCACATGATCATCATATGGTTTGTTCAGTACAAGGTAGCACATGATCATCATATGGTTTGTTCAGTACAAGGTAGCACATGAGGATCATATGGTTTGTTCAGTACAAGGTAGCACATGAGGATCATATGGTTTGTTCAGTACAAGGTAGCACATGATCATCATATGGTTTGTTCAGTACAAGGTAGCACATGATCATCATATGGTTTGTTCAGTACAAGGTAGCACATGAGGATCATATGGTTTGTTCAGTACAAGGTAGCACATGAGGATCATATGGTTTGTTCAGTACAAGGTAGCACATGATCATCATATGGTTTGTTCAGTCCAAGGTAGCACATGAGGATCATATGGTTTGTTCAGTCCAAGGTAGCACATGAGGATTAAATGGTTTGTTCAGTCCAAGGTAGCACATGAGGATCATATGGTTTGTTCAGTACAAGGTAGCACATGAGGATCATATGGTTTGTTCAGTACAACGTAGCACATGATCATCATATGGTTTGTTCAGTACAAGGTAGCACATGATCATCATATGGTTTGTTCAGTACAAGGTAGCACATGATCATCATATGGTTTGTTCAGTACAAGGTAGCACATGATCATCATATGGTTTGTTCAGTACAAGGTAGCACATGATCATCATATGGTTTGTTCAGTACAAGGTAGCACATGAGGATCATATGGTTTGTTCAGTCAGTACATGTAGTTCATAGCACATGATCATCATATGGTTTGTTCAGTACAAGGTAGCACATGAGGATCATATGGTTTGTTCAGTACAAGGTAGCACATGATCATCATATGGTTTGTTCAGTACAAGGTAGCACATGATCATCATATGGTTTGTTCAGTACAAGGTAGCACATGAGGATCATATGGTTTGTTCAGTACAAGGTAGCACATGAGGATCATATGGTTTGTTCAGTACAAGGTAGCACATGATCATCATATGGTTTGTTCAGTACAAGGTAGCACATGATCATCATATGGTTTGTTCAGTACAAGGTAGCACATGAGGATCATATGGTTTGTTCAGTCCAAGGTAGCACATGAGGATCATATGGTTTGTTCAGTCCAAGGTAGCACATGAGGATCATATGGTTTGTTCAGTACAAGGTAGCACATGAGGATCATATGGTTTGTTCAGTACAAGGTAGCACATGAGGATCATATGGTTTGTTCAGTACAAGGTAGCACATGAGGATCATATGGTTTGTTCAGTACAAGGTAGCACATGAGGATCATATGGTTTGTTCAGTACAAGGTAGCACATGATCATCATATGGTTTGTTCAGTACAAGGTAGCACATGATCATCATATGGTTTGTTCAGTCCAAGGTAGCACATGAGGATCATATGGTTTGTTCAGTCCAAGGTAGCACATGATCATCATATGGTTTGTTCAGTCCAAGGTAGCACATGATCATCATATGGTTTGTTCAGTCCAAGGTAGCACATGAGGATCATATGGTTTGTTCAGTACAAGGTAGCGCATGAGGATCATATGGTTTGTTCAGTACAAGGTAGCACATGATCATCATATGGTTTGTTCAGTACAAGGTAGCGCATGATCATCATATGGTTTGTTCAGTACAAGGTAGCACATGATCATCATATGGTTTGTTCAGTACAAGGTAGCACATGATCATCATATGGTTTGTTCAGTACAAGGTAGCACATGATCATCATATGGTTTGTTCAGTACAAGGTAGCACATGATCATCATATGGTTTGTTCAGTACAAGGTAGCACATGATCATCATATGGTTTGTTCAGTACAAGGTAGCACATGATCATCATATGGTTTGTTCAGTACAAGGTAGCACATGAGGATCATATGGTTTGTTCAGTACAAGGTAGCACATGATCATCATATGGTTTGTTCAGTACAAGGTAGCACATGAGGATCATATGGTTTGTTCAGTACAAGGTAGCACATGATCATCATATGGTTTGTTCAGTACAAGGTAGCACATGATCATCATATGGTTTGTTCAGTCCAAGGTAGCACATGATCATCATATGGTTTGTTCAGTACAACGTAGCACATGATCATCATATGGTTTGTTCAGTACAAGGTAGCACATGATCATCATATGGTTTGTTCAGTACAAGGTAGCACATGATCATCATATGGTTTGTTCAGTACAAGGTAGCACATGATCATCATATGGTTTGTTCAGTACAAGGTAGCACATGAGGATCATATGGTTTGTTCAGTACAAGGTAGCACATGAGGATCATATGGTTTGTTCAGTACAAGGTAGCACATGAGGATCATATGGTTTGTTCAGTACAAGGTAGCACATGATCATCATATGGTTTGTTCAGTACAAGGTAGCACATGATCATCATATGGTTTGTTCAGTCCAAGGTAGCACATGAGGATCATATGGTTTGTTCAGTACAAGGTAGCACATGAGGATCATATGGTTTGTTCAGTACAAGGTAGCACATGATCATCATATGGTTTGTTCAGTACAGTACACAAGGTAGCACATGATGAGGATCATATGGTTTGTTCAGTACAAGGTAGCACATGAGGATCATATGGTTTGTTCAGTACAAGGTAGCACATGATCATCATATGGTTTGTTCAGTACAAGGTAGCACATGATCATCATATGGTTTGTTCAGTCCAAGGTAGCACATGAGGATCATATGGTTTGTTCAGTACAAGGTAGCACATGAGGATCATATGGTTTGTTCAGTACAAGGTAGCACATGAGGATCATATGGTTTGTTCAGTACAAGGTAGCACATGAGGATCATATGGTTTGTTCAGTACAAGGTAGCACATGATCATCATATGGTTTGTTCAGTACAAGGTAGCACATGATCATCATATGGTTTGTTCAGTACAAGGTAGCACATGAGGATCATATGGTTTGTTCAGTACAAGGTAGCACATGAGGATCATATGGTTTGTTTCAGTACAAGGTAGCACATGATCATCATATGGTTTGTTCAGTACAAGGTAGCACATGATCATCATATGGTTTGTTCAGTACAAGGTAGCACATGAGGATCATATGGTTTGTTCAGTACAAGGTAGCACATGAGGATCATATGGTTTGTTCAGTACAAGGTAGCACATGAGGATTAAATGGTTTGTTCAGTACAAGGTAGCGCATGAGGATCATATGGTTTGTTCAGTACAAGGTAGCACATGATCATCATATGGTTTTTTCAGTCCAAGGTAGCACATGAGGATCATATGGTTTGTTCAGTACAAGGTAGCACATGAGGATCATATGGTTTGTTCAGTACAAGGTAGCACATGATCATCATATGGTTTGTTCAGTACAAGGTAGCACATGAGGATCATATGGTTTGTTCAGTACAAGGTAGCACATGAGGATCATATGGTTTGTTCAGTACAAGGTAGCACATGATCATCATATGGTTTGTTCAGTACAAGGTAGCACATGATCATCATATGGTTTGTTCAGTACAAGGTAGCGCATGATCATCATATGGTTTGTTCAGTACAAGGTAGCGCATGAGGATCATATGGTTTGTTCAGTACAAGGTAGCACATGATCATCATATGGTTTGTTCAGTACAAGGTAGCGCATGATCATCATATGGTTTGTTCAGTACAGGTAGCGCATGATCATCATATGGTTTGTTCAGTCCAAGGTAGCAATGAGTATATGGTTTGTTCAGTACAAGGTAGCACATGATCGTCATATGGTTTGTTCAGTACAAGGTAGCACATGATCATCATATGGTTTGTTCAGTACAAGGTAGCACATGATCGTCATATGGTTTGTTCAGTACAAGGTAGCACATGATCATCATATGGTTTGTTCAGTACAAGGTAGCACATGATCATCATATGCACATGGTAGCGCATGATCGTCATATGGTTTGTTCAGTACAAGGTAGCACATGATCATCATATGGTTTGTTCAGTACAAGGTAGCACATGATCATCATATGGTTTGTTCAGTACAAGGTAGCACATGAGGATCATATGTTTTGTTCAGTCCCAGGTAGCACATGATCATCATATGGTTTGTTCAGTCCAAGGTAGCACATGAGGATCATATGGTTTGTTCAGTACAAGCTAGCACATGAGGATCATATGGTTTGTTCAGTACAAGGTAGCACATGATCATCATATGGTTTGTTCAGTCCAAGGTAGCACATGATCATCATATGGTTTGTTCAGTCCAAGGTAGCACATGATCATAATATGGTTTGTTCAGTCCAAGGTAGCACATGATCATCATATGGTTTGTTCAGTCCAAGGTAGCACATGATCATCATATGGTTTGTTCAGTCCAAGGTAGCACATGAGGATCATATGGTTTGTTCAGTACAAGGTAGCACATGATCATCATATGGTTTGTTCAGTACAAGGTAGCACATGATCATCATATGGTTTGTTCAGTACAAGGTAGCACATGAGGATCATATGGTTTGTTCAGTACAAGGTAGCACATGAGGATCATATGGTTTGTTCAGTACAAGGTAGCACATGATCATCATATGGTTTGTTCAGTACAAGGTAGAACAGGAGGATCATATGGTTTGTTCAGTACAAGGTAGCACATGAGGATCATATGGTTTGTTCAGTACAAGGTAGCACATGAGGATCATATGGTTTGTTCAGTACAAGGTAGCACATGATAGCAGTACAAGGTAGCACATGATCATCATATGGTTTGTTCAGTACAAGGTAGCACATGATCATCATATGGTTTGTTTTGTTCAGTACACAGGTAGCACATGAGGATCATATGGTTTGTTCAGTACAAGGTAGCACATGAGGATCATATGGTTTGTTCAGTACAAGGTAGCACATGAGGATCATATGGTTTGTTCAGTACAAGGTAGCACATGATCATCATATGGTTTGTTCAGTACAAGGTAGCACATGATCATCATATGGTTTGTTCAGTCCAAGGTAGCACATGAGGATCATATGGTTTGTTCAGTACAAGGTAGCACATGAGGATCATATGGTTTGTTCAGTACAAGGTAGCACATGAGGATCATATGGTTTGTTCAGTACAAGGTAGCACATGAGGATCATATGGTTTGTTCAGTACAAGGTAGCACATGATCATCATATGGTTTGTTCAGTACAAGGTAGCACATGATCATCATATGGTTTGTTCAGTACAAGGTAGCACATGAGGATCATATGGTTTGTTCAGTACAAGGTAGCACATGAGGATCATATGGTTTGTTCAGTACAAGGTAGCACATGATCATCATATGGTTTGTTCAGTACAAGGTAGCACATGATCATCATATGGTTTGTTCAGTACAAGGTAGCACATGAGGATCATATGGTTTGTTCAGTACAAGGTAGCACATGAGGATCATATGGTTTGTTCAGTCCAAGGTAGCACATGAGGATCATATGGTTTGTTCAGTCCAAGGTAGCACATGAGGATCATATGGTTTGTTCAGTACAAGGTAGCACATGATCATCATATGGTTTGTTCAGTACAAGGTAGCACATGATCATCATATGGTTTGTTCAGTACAAGGTAGCACATGAGGATCATATGGTTTGTTCAGTACAAGGTAGCGCATGAGGATCATATGGTTTGTTCAGTACAAGGTAGCGCATGATCATCATATGGTTTGTTCAGTACAAGGTAGCGCATGATCATCATATGGTTTGTTCAGTACAAGGTAGCGCATGATCATCATATGGTTTGTTCA